>CM052090.1:16925610-16939175 GCA_028453745.1 Agapostemon virescens | reverse complement strand
TTTTTTTCTATCTTCAAAAGCAAGCGAGTTATTCAGGTGACCTGTTTTAGGTGCCGCACCCTGTATAAGAAGGTTTACGAGAACTGAATTACTAACTCAGTGAAACTAGAATGAGTGCAAAATGACTGAGAACGAGTGAGTCTAGAGTTACCATTGAGATAATGTTACTGATGTACCAATTATTAGAATGTTTAGAGTGTTTGGAATTAGATCCAGGGCTACTAGACTCCCTACCCTTTCCGAAATTTCTCCCTTCTGTGACAGACGCAGATGGACCAACCAAAAACTAACTAAAGATTTGTTTATTACGATAAATTTATTTGCTTTGTTCTATACCATATTTTCTATAATCATTCTTTTGAGCTACGTTATATATGTTTTAGTTATAAACTTATTATAAAATATATCTTTTTACCGAATTAAATAAATATATCATCGTGTACCACCACAGGTACACGTGGCACGGAACATATTAAGCATAATTAAAAACACAACGAAAAGGCGATGACCATTTTGAAGAACAGATCCTTGGACGAGGAATCCATGTGGAACGTCCTACGAGGCTTACGTGTGAAAATGAAATCGCGAAGTCAGTAGATAATTTGTCCCCCTTTTATCCCTATCAAAGGAATGTTCCTATTCCGAGCTTTGGTAGAGACAGAACCTTGGACTATAATACACATTGATCATTCAGAAACTTAGAACATGATTGTAGAACATTCAGTAAAATTAGAACATTGCGAACATGTACCCATTCCTACTCCGTCCTTGAACTACTCCGACCATTAACTACATTTTGCGGTTGCGAAATACATTATTTTTCTTGTTTTACACTAGAGCATTGATCGTTGTGAATCAGTAGCAATTCGAACAGAGCAACGCTCGAAACGAATACATCGTGTCGTGAATGTCCTAGATGTCGATACAACATTAAATCGCAACACAGCGAGAGATAATTCACGTAAAATAAAGTTTAAGAGTTAGCGAAAGGTATGTCATCTTTGCAGTGACACAACAATATTTTTTATGGCGTTAGACGAAATAAAATATAAGTAGAAGCGTTCAGAAGACCCGATCAGAGATGAAAGACGTTTGAAGTGAATCGATTGGCCAAAGTTTTCCGTTTCCACAGACTCAGCCGTTCTTAATCGTCCACGAAACCGTCGTTTGTTATTCGCATTCGACCGATAGAACGAATCCCCGGGAAAATATTAAATTTATTTTTAGGAAGCAGTTCGTTTCAGCCGCGGGAAACTTCTTATTCAAATTGAGTCGCGGATCGTGCATTGAATGCAAATGACCGGCGACACAACGCGATAGGGGGTTCGGTTCTTCTCTGTCTCTTTCTTCTTTCTTCCTTTGGCACGCATTAATGCGCTCGCTTGCTCTCTCTCTCTCTCTTCTCTCTCTCTCACTCCGTTTCTCTTTCTCTACCTCTCACCCACGCACCTATACATACGCCCAACAAAAGACCGAAAAGAACAAGAGGGAAAGACGAATATAGTATAGATGCAGAGAGAGAAAGAGAAAGAGAAAGAGAGCAGAACTTCGTGGCAAGTTACGGGGGTGAAGTTTTAACGAGAACTCCCAGCATTCTGGTGCCTATGGGACGCTCGGAAAAGTTAGCTTTTGACGCGGCGGGTTGCACGTGACGAATTCAAATCAGCCGTAAATACTTAGAACAAACAAAAGCCCGGCGAGAGAGAACAGAGAAACTCGGCTGTAAAGTAAAGCATTAGAGTACCAAGGGACAACGAGCTAGTTACCAAGGGCCGATCTCTTTCCAGCTGTTGTCGCTTTCTCTTCTCTCTCTCTCTCTCTCTCTCTCTCTCTCTCTCTCATTCGCGGTTCGAAGTTTGAACTTCGCCAGCTAGTACAAACTCCCGTAACTTTTATGGTGAGCCGGTTCGATGAGCACAAATTGCGGAAGCCTGTCGAATGGACGAGCGAACGGCTATTACGCATGGCTTCAATGAAATGGATCGGCTAATTTTTCTTCCGCTCGAACATGTGAACAACGAACACCGAGACCCTAACTTTCTATACTATCCTCGCGAGATAATATATTTGCGTTGGAAGATCATGTTGATTTAGGACATTAAAAAATAAATTTTATTCCTTCGTAAACGATGTTTAACCATTGAAGTAAATATGATAGTATAAAAAATATAAATTGTCTTTTCTCTTCTGTAGCTCTTTTAGGGATGAAAACGTTATAATAGCTTTAATACCTTTAAATGGTATGGCAAGGGGTTAACACTAAACCTATTCAGTATAAACATTGAGTATCGCGTATTGCTTTATAACAATGCCAAGATTAAGTTTATGTAGACTTTCTGCTGTTTTTATAATGGTATACGTTTGATGTACGAAATGTATTCAATTATTTCCTTTTTATTATGAAAAATTTTTGATAACTTCAACAATTCTGAAATAAATAATTTCGAATCGGTCAAGTTGACTGGTGTTGGTAGGTTTAGTGTTAAAGCAATTCAAGTTCGTATTATTGTGTACGATACAAATTCGAAGCGATTCGAAACGTCTCGAATCCTTGGACTACCATACACTCTGCAATGCCGAGAATGTGTTGCCAACTGAATTTTTTAAAACGCGAACAATTAGAAAGGATTTTAGTTTCGTCGCGGTGGCTCAAAACAGAGGACACAGTCAATGTTTGTAACTTGTAACAAATTCCCTGCGGTCTTCGGTCTCCACCACACTCCGGTGGTCGGCTGAAAGCAATATAAGTGCACTGGAAAAGTTTGCTTCATTTTTAACAGCGAACGACGAACAGAAGAAACGCATCCGAACTACAACGTCTCTGCCACAGAGCATCGAGCCGACCAACGAGAAAAGTGTATCCTGGGTGGGAAGTTTCACGCTTGCTTTAAGGCTGCTCCAGATGATCTTTGTCGTTTTGAACATTTCTCATCAAGTAGTTGTAATGGAAATCGATCGGCGAAACTCGCTGCATACTGTTATAATTAACACGCTCGCGGCTGTATTGCCTCGGACGAAAAAGGACTTCGAAGTTTCGCCCCCGATTGAAAGCAAAGTGAGTACAAGATATTCAAGTTTTGTAAAAGAGAGATGGACCTGAAACTTTTATCTACAACTTGGTAAAATTGTTTCTCATATAATTAATGTAAATACGATTCCTATCGAAATTAACAATTATAAAGAAAGTTTCTTCCTTTCCGTTTACTGCAAATATCGTTTCCTTGCAAATACTCTCTTTTATGTTGATGATCAATTCATCGAAAATATTGTTTTAACTAATACATGGATACTAGTTACAGTACCTTTAAAAGTAAGATAAACTAAGTAAATTGTAGCAATTTTGTCTGCACCTCGTTTTTCCAACGTAATTTGTTCTTTAGTGCTAAAGTATCACAATGGCAAGAAATAAGTGTGGCAAACAAGTGAATAATTAACGTCAGGAAGTTCTATTATGAAAATGAAAACCTAAGGCAAATGGTTAATAAACAATTTCTCGAATTGTCGAGAAAGAAAGGAAAAAGTTTAAAATAGTTATCAAATATTCCACAATACTCTGTCTACCTTAGACTATTGTTTTGTTATTTACGTTACAGGCAAATGTTATATGAGAAGTAGTTGCAGAGTAACAGACAGTGTGCTTACCCATTGAAGAATATTGTGTAAATAGTAATCATAAAACGCTGCAGAGTCTGTTATCTTTTACCTCAAATATTTATGCAGACGTCATCTTTGTGGCATGTTTTATATGCAGCAATAATGTGTTTATGAGAGAAACATTTCCAGTGGCCAAATATTTAATAACAACGTGTTCTTTAAACAGCATATTCGGAAATTGTGACAGTTTGAGTGACATCACAGCAGAATCAGAGTGTGCATACGAATTTAAAATTGCGAATAGCAGACAGAAGCTATACAGCAAAGGGGCATAGAATTCTCCATCAATTTCACGCGACTCAACGTAACACCTCCCATAATACCGAACATAAAATTGTCCAACCTGTCTCCGTATTATTATTGTAATAGAATTTAATTGCCATTAATCTCATTATTCATTGACAGTAAAAGCTTTGCTCTACTTTTTGCGTTAATAATAGAAAGATGATAATAACCAAGATTTAGAACTTCGTTAATTATAAATTATTCATTACTAGACTGCAAATTTTCGCATAATAAGAAATACTTGGGGAAATACCCAGGTTACTTGTACGAAACACAAGTGAAATAAAAGTATATCTTTTGTAATAATCTTAACAAACCAAAACTTTTATAACTATTTGAAATCGTTCAATTTTTCTACAACTTTCACAGTTGTATATTTGATCAATCCGTTGTTGTCATAAATGTATATAATGTGGAGTCTAATCAACATAAACAGAAAAGTCCTAAAAGTTCCTTAATCTATGAAATAATTTTGTTGCTATTTAAAATTTGTTGAATCAATTAAATTGGGTTGAAATTGTGAAAAGAATAACAAATGTCAGTTTTTACAACTTTCTTTCCGAGTTGGTAGTGAAAATTTTAATAATTAATGCGTGCTAAAAATATCATTCAGAAGGGTTAGCGTTCCTATGAGCCAGAAATGCTGGAAAATCATTAAATTCGCACTTATATAACGAAGATAAATCTATAATTCTTCTAGCTTTTCAAAAACACGTTATTCGATTTAGCTTTTAGAAAGTTATTCTGGTTGAAATGGAATTTGTCGATAAATTATGTGTTACAGTATGCAGTAATCCAAAGTTTCACGATTTTGCATGAATCTGGATGAAAGCGAATAGGCGCATACTTGTCGAACATCAACGACTTGATCGAGAAACCTGAATCGTCGACGCTTGACCATCCTACGACCGATGTAAACTACTTCGGCATTAGGCAGGCGTCATTTAGCTCCTCGCGGACTACAAGTTTATCCAATATCATCGAAGCGGCCAAAGATCAAAGTTGCAAATAACTCAGTTGCACATGACTGAACTATCCTTTGGGGAGACTCGAAAATTGCCTTCGTTAGTTGCGCAGGTACTCTTCGGAGCCCTGTTTAAAATAATAAGACGGGGGAAGTTCTTCGCAGGACTCCTGCCAATCGCCTGCATAATCAGCCCTCAATATATCAGACATATTCCCACGAGACACACCACGTCTCTTCCTAAGATACATTTTTACAAAATTCTTAGATATAGTCATCGTTAGCTTCTACTTCGTAACTTTCGGTTTCTACTTCGTACTTTAGGTTTAGCACATCGTCTTATCAACAATGTGTACAATCTTATGCAAAACGAGTTTCCCAAATCAGTTACAAAAACAGAAATTGCATAAAATTATTTTTATTCTGTTAATAATTTTAATAGTTTAACCTCTTAGGCACGGTTGAATTTTGCGCGAGGCTGTTTCTCTGTACGGCAGAGTTCAACGCGAATTACGTGTAAATGATACAGCACTGTAATGTGTGACGGATAATGCTGTCCTCTACACGAGTACATTCGAATGAAGTGTTTGATCATAAAATTATGATTTTTCTTAAAGATATGATACACGTATATTGACTTTAACAATTTATTTGGCGCATTGTTCAGAGAGATGGCATCCGCGAAAACCACTATAGTGGCGCATAGTGCCTAATAGGTTAAACAGAACGTAACAATATTTTAAAATCTTCGAATGGCTTTATAGTTCGACATTTTATATATTCATTTTATTATAAATGCATAAAATCAGCAGTCTACGAATTAATATTATTACCTCGCATATTTCTAGCCAAAGAATGTAAAATACCGGATAAAATAATAGTTCTATTGCTACATTTCAATATTTTATAAAATTTTATATCAGACAAATATTAAAATACTTAATCTCTGATTTTTTTTTTAGTTATGGAGTAAAAAGATAGTAAGTAAGAACCGATTGACAATTATTCTATAACGAGAGCGTCGTCACGTGCAGAAAGGCGAAAGCAGTTTTCGCTGGACGCTCGTGGAGAATGAACGTCAGCTTTTTCTAGTTTTTATTCAAGAGAATTAATTAATATATTCCCTTATTCCAATTCTGGTTTTAAATTGGCAAAAAATTTTAAATACGATAAAAATTCGAAGTTATGGGTCACTTAACCCCTTGCCATGCTATGTCGAGTTAGACTCGCGTCGAAGATTTTAAACAAACTCTAACGAATATAAATGCGATACCTGTCTTTTTAGACGAAGCGCAATTTTACTCTTCCTTAAATATATTAAATATATGCATATATATAAATATAAATTTTCTTTCTTTTCCTGTAATATTTTTGGCGATGAAGATGTTATAATAACTGCAATTGCAAAGAAAATAGTATGGCAAGGGGTTAAATTCCTCGTTGATCGATGGATTCGACGAACATAGGCGGAAACAGCTAATATATAGCACATTTTTCCGCTGAATAATTAATTTAGCTTTAATTATGAGGCCATCAATGGGAAATGAATGTACCGTTAGCGTTTTACGATTTTTTTTAAGAATTATGGGTCGTCAAGTTTGAAACGCAAATACATCTAACCTCTTTAGCTAGCTGGAGCCGTGCCAACTAGGGCGGGGTTAATTTTTAATTCACCAACGATGCCCGTCCCGCCTCGGACAACCCCGTCGAGAAATCACGAGGTACGTCCATATTGGCCGTCATTATTTTTACGTGATTATTTTATCGTACCAATTCGACCAATTATCCATAATTTCCATTTGAATCGTCCAGTCGTCTCATGGGGAATGCGACGTTACGTGACAGTCCCGATTCCGAGGAATCGCAGATCCGACCCCTTTCGTTGCAATTATGCTACTCCACAAGCGAGAATCATTGTTTCCGTCCTGCTTTTATGCTCCCGTAAAAATCATCCCACGAAAAACTTTCAAGCGATACTTCACCCACTTTCGCTTTACACTTTAATTTAACAAATTTGTGCTTTGTAGGCAATTCCATGGTTCACGTGAATATGCATAATTGTAGCGCAACCAGAGTGAAAATAAATATTTTACAATGTCTAGAAACGAATAATAAGCGAATTTCCAGCTGAGACAAGAGGTAAACGGTAACCCAGTATGCACTATATTTAATTCCTGCTCACTACATATATTTACTCAAATTGTTATAGTTTTCTGCAGCATCTGCTTTCTTCGCCTCTGTTTAGTAATTAAGGTACTGATACTAGATTTCCGAGTCTACTATTTTTGTTAGAATATAGAAGAGGAGAGTATTACTTGTAACGCATTGCTCATTGCAATTTATCATTTCTCGTATAAAAGTATTAAGCTATTAATTGATTATTTTACAGTTAAATCTGGAATTTACTATTTGTTTTTGGATATAAAGAAGTTTCTGTTTTAAACAAAAGCGAATAAGTATTGAATGAAAAATTTAGAGATGAAAACAAATTTTTCAAAAATCATTTTGCATTTTTTAGAGAACACCGCATTGTACTCGTAATCTTAAAAAAGAAACGAACTCAACTCAATATCATCATTAATGTGAATTTGTGATAATCTGAATGTCATCAGATTAAATTATATTATTTTAATCACATTCAATTGTTCAATCAACGATTCGCTAAAACCTGGATGATCCAAACCGATAATATTTGAATTCTGTATTATCTGAATACGTCTTTCAAACAGTTCTACTTAATAGAATCGATATATGGTATAACCCGATTAATTGAACAAATCGATAAAGATTTAATCCAACAATATGGCTAGGTAACTGTTTTATTATCCCAACAATCGTATTCTATTAATTAGTACGGATAAGCGAGGTTTCGCCGTATTGTGGATTAAACAAATAAATACGATCTACATTTACTAAAACCGCTACTATTTAAATTTACAAAAGGGATGTTTCAAATTTTTATCATAGGCACATATAACATTGATCAATAGCAATTTTGAAAGTAGCTTTCATACATTATCTTAATCCATTTCTAGTCATTTGGATCAATTTTAAAAAAGTTATTCGCTCTTAATACTAAACCTACCACAGCGAGTCATATGACCCTCTTCAGATTCTTTATTTTGCAATTATTGAAACTATAAAATTACCTTTGTAAAAATCGATTCAATGGAGTAAAAATCTAGTGAAAACTGCACAAAATCTAAATAAATTAAGTCTTGTCATTTTTGAAAGCCTATACATATACCATATATTATGTGTCTTGACAAGGCTCAGCAGTGTTATTGAGCTGTGGCGACGTATTTTGAGTGTCGCAGAGAACGGGTGTCAGGTTACGCCAGCACGGCGGGCCGGTTGGACCAAAACTTCGTTGGGCCGCCTGGTTTTTCTCTGCGTCACACGGTAATTCAGATAATAAATACTCTTCATCACGAGGAAATGGTCCTCGCCTCGAAATGCAGTCGAGAAGACACGGAAACCAGAACGTCTCAAACCGTCGTCTAACGATGACACAATCCCGCTATGGTGCGGAGAAATGAATATTATTGGAGTAACAATATGTTATTCATTATTCCCACCGGACACGAAATGTCCTAAAGACGGTAATACCTCGTTCGCTAATACCTGATGGTTCACATCTGGAGGTTTAATAAACCGGTTTAATTCAATATTAATGCACGCATCCAAAACTATTCGTAAACCGTAATTTGACGCCTACCGCACACGAAATGTTCTAAAGACGGTAATACCTCGTTTGCTAATATCTAGCGGTTCACATCTGGAGGTTGAATAAACGGGACCCCTAATAAACCGGTGTCCCACGATCTGACTAAAATATTAATTAAAACATCTGACATTTCAGACGCACGGTTCCTCAAAAATAACTCAGGTATCCGTACCATAAACTTCTAGGTTCATTTGAATTTTCTTTAAGACGTTATTCGCGTAGCTTAATGCCCGGTAGGTTTAGTGTTAAAAGACATACTGGCCACCACTGTGTATCGAGACATAACTTCTCGGGTTCCATAAAGTCCAAGGATCGCAGGACGAAGATTACTTACCTTGCACAAGAAGCTTGATGGTTTGTGTTGGTTTGCGATTGTTCACGAAGCAGCCGTAATCTCCTGTATCCTCCTTGGTGACCGGATGAAAGCTTAGCGCATAATTGTTGGACGACGAGACTCTGCTTCTATGGTGCCAATTGGAGTTGGCGCCGTTGCTCCACTCGACGACCTTTTTGCCGTTTGCCTGCCATTCGAGCATCGATATCATCGAGCCTTGCGTCACTCCGGGGCAAGCCAACGTGACGTTCTTGCCGGCGTCGACCAGCATCTCCCTCACGGTCGAATCTGGAAACATAGTCGGAGTGAGAAACGCAGGCCGCGTGCTGGTCGTTTCCATTCGTCACGTGGCGACCGTTATCACGGAAATAAAAAACCGTGGAGCGGGCTCTCGCCGTCGACACGGAGAATCCGCACGATCTGCCTGCGTCAGGACCATTCCGCTTCGGGGCTAGATAAAACGAGCTTCACGGTTTTCCGGTTGGTTCAACGATCCTCTTACGACCGCCACGTTACACCGTGTCCCGGTTCCGGCTTCGCGGGATTCGCGGAATCGGCAGGTTTATTGATTAACGGGCCCTCGTATTCGCGATTTTCGCGCGCGCGCGAGGGCGATCGCGGAAATACGATATGACACTTTTCGCGATCTCCTCGACGCTCCCGCCGGACATTTCCTAGCTCCCGTGTTACTATTCAACGGACATTTTGTTAGAGCCACCGTACAGCTAGGGACACTCGGGGTGATTAGATGCAATGGGACGGATCAAACGACGATGACGGCAGTTTCTTGGGTTGCACCGTCTGAAGTGCGCTTCCACTCGGAGTCTCGCATTACGGGGTAATTTTGAATGAAACTCTCGAGGAAAGGGTGCTACGAGGAGGTCGTTGAACTAACTGCATTGTCAAGCATGACTTTCTGGAACGGCTTGTCGGTCTCGGCTAAGGACGGCGAATTGCGATACCAATTTTCAGCTAGTTAAGAGAAAGACAGAAGATCGTATACAAATTGCTCGAAGTTATTCCTCATTTTTTTTCAGTAATGGATAGAGTTAGCGTAGATGGCACAATGTGCAACTTGTATTCGAAAACGTGTGCATCTTTTTATAAAATCAATCTTCTAACTATTTAATCCTTCTGACTTCTTACAAGTTTCAGAAAAATCAAAGGATGCTTTTTGTTTTTGTGCTTAACTCGATAATTGATATGTTAATGTGCATCCATTGTTGTATATTGACTATTGCAATTGTGTAAATATAGATGTGTTAATAACTTCATAAATCATTGCTAAACTGAGGATCTTTATACAAAAAAAAATAGCTTCTGCATCAATTGCAAAGAGTAAAAACCAACTAGAATATTTGTTTTCGTTTTAAAATTTTTTATCGATTAAAGATACTATATTGCTATTCTTAAATTCCGTTAACTACTATTTAAACACGATCAGTTTCATCATAAATGTACAAAACAATACAATACAAGCAATACAAACAATACAATTTTTTTTTACTCAAAAACAAACTTCTCATGTATCTCTAATCAGAGATTAATTTATCTGATACCATACATCTGAATCAGCATGTAAGCATTTCATATAAATTTTAAATTGTCCCAGAAAACATGTTTAACAAACCAAATAACGTATATAAATAAGAAGAAATTTATGAAATAATGAACCGATGCTAAACAGATAGTCAAATTATTCATACGTGCTCGTGTTGCCTGGTAATATTAAACGTGCACATTGCAAACCTAACATCATGCGAAATACTATCGGGTGTTAGTAATTGCATGATTCAATCAGTTACCAGGTTCTTTATTTTACACTTATTGAAATTACAAACTTGCTCCCATTAAAAATAATTATACATATTTGTATATTCACGAATATAATCGAGATCGCATCAAATCTGAATAAATTTAATTATACCATATTTATCAGGTAACGCATCTCAGCCATTTTAGTGTTTAGTAATGTAGAGTGAAAGTAAGAATAAACGGAGACGGTTGTCTATAGTATAATTTGGGAGTTGTGTGCAAATGAAAAGCGTTTGGGACAGAGCGGACGGTTTCAAGTGACCTGAGTTTATTACTTAGTTTACGAGGAACCTTGAAGGGAAATGAGAGGAAACGAGAGGGAGAGAGAGAGAGAGGGAAGCGGAAAAGAGGAGAGAGCTATAAGGGTAGAGGCAAATAGTCAAAAAAAGGCAAGGGCAGTCGGAGAGAACCGAAAATACAGCGAGGACAATGTGAAACTGCGAGGAAGTATAGCGAGAATATAGCGGAGTGTACAACAGACTTTACGTCGTATTTTATAAACTGTTATTATTTGTTACCTAAACTATGAGTAAAGCCCTTTATCACGGCAACACGTGGGATTTCCTATAAATAATCTCTACAGTAAGTTTAGCGTTAAAGCGATGAATTGGGGCTCGTTGTTTCGATGTTCCTAACAACGGATGCTTTCTTGCCTCGTTCTAGGTCAGCATCCTCCTAAACATAGATTCGCTTCAATTAACTGTTGTAACAGAAACGAGGTGTTGGTCTATTATTCTGTTCGTGGTTTCCCGGGATCAGGTCGCTGACATTTCAGCAAGAAACCTACGATTACTGAATTCGCGCGCGTTCGCGGTTCTCATATTTTGGAAGTTGCGGGAACATCGATCTGAAGTAATACGATATTTTATTTCGCAAAACCATGTGCAATGCGATACATTGTTGTGTACGACAACATTAAACCGATGAAATCGACGTATCGAACTACGGATGATATGCATAATACAGGGAACGTAGTGGGCATTTGATAAGAATGCATTTTAAAAAATTCGTAGACGAGTATTAATGAATAAACCCACGATACACGTGTTTTCCCTATTATCTGACTTCTCTACTTGTCAGAAGTTAAGCGTAAGTATAGTGGAGTGTTCCTAATAGCTACTTATTCAGTGAATATTGTGCATGAGACAATGTACCGAAATTTCTACATCATATTAAAAAGCTGGTCACGAAAATATTCGGGCACTATTTGGAATGGAATAACTTTTTTAAAATTGAATCAGAAAGTTTGAATTTTTTTTTCCTTAGATTATAGAAAACCGTCTACTAATATGCAAGAAAGTTTTTTGCAGAAATTGCAATTGGATAGAATGATAAATGAAGTAAAAGATTATGTTTTAAAAATTTTTTTAAAATATAGTTTTAGCTGAACTTGTAACCAAAATTTAAACATTGTCTTTCGTACATTTTCGTAATTTACATCTGTGTTGAAAATTTGATCTAAGCCGGTTATCGTCCTTATGAGCCACAAACGATTAAGGATAATGAAAATCTCCGTTTTTCACGTCCTTTGAAACATTACTGTAAAAAATCTAGACATTTTTATATCTTCTATGTTTGCAACTTAATCCTTTGTCAACCGATTTAAATGAAATTTACAGCACCCATGTAAGTTACCGAGATTTACAAAAAGCACTGTTTACATATTCGTTGAAAGCTTATATAAAAAATTTTAAAAGCATTCCATGACCAACCCCATCATCAAGCTTCTTTAGCTTAGGAATTACGCATCCGCGTTACTCACCCTCCACGTGGTTTTACCAGGGTGGTCATTCAACAGTTTTTTTATCCCTTTTATGATTTTAAACAATTGAAATTTTTATTGAACAAATTATCGCATATTGTCTTGTAGGCTAGTTCTTTTATCATCTAAAAAAATTCAAATTGCTTGGTCCAATTCTGAAAAAGTTACTTCGTTTAAAAAATTGTCCGAATATTTTCGTGACCTATTGCATATACTATTCGATTGAAATACTACCCAAACATTAAGTCATATACGAATTAAAATTTATGAAAAACGTTGAAAGTCAGAGGTCTGACAGCAATGAAAATCAGAGAACGTTTCAGAGACAAAAATAGAAAAAGTAGACATCAACGACTCTTAAAAAAGGACTAGTTTTACAACAATCTTGTAATAAATTTATTTCAACCATCGTTTGTAGACATACTGTAAACTATATAAATGAAAAAAGACGAACAACAATAATTTCTCTTTGCGTTATATTTCATTTGAAAGAGGAATTACAAGCGTACAAATCGGTGTCCAAATGTTTTCAATCACTGGAGATGCTTATAGTCAAACACAGTGCTTTGAAAGGAAAGTATTCTGGGTCAGCATATATATGGACCGATATTTTAATTGCATCGAATAGAATTATTAGAAAGAATAAAGTGTGTCAATGTTTTCTTTATCAGCTCGACGGTGTTGTTGAAAAATCCTTTACTATGGTGTTAGCGCGTTAGCGAGCCAGTGAGCACCATTGAACAGACTGACAGCGATCCTCCACAGAAAAAAAAGAGAACAATGGTAACGAAGGGGAATCGGATTCCCGAGCAGTTGTGATTGGTTCGATCACAGGAAATCGCATTCTTTGCAACGAAAGGTCATTGTAACGTGATTCACGAAGTGATTCCGTTTACGATGAGCATTCAGTTCACGCGTACGTATTCATACGTGCATAAAGCGCAAGTTCGCTACACTTTGGACTCTCTCTCTCTCTCTCTCTCTCTCTCTCTCTCTCTCTCTCTCTCGCCACTTTTTTTCCGCC
>CM052090.1:16898865-16925510 GCA_028453745.1 Agapostemon virescens | reverse complement strand
ATCCATCCCTCTTCCTCTAGTCAGCTGTCGCTGTGACACAAGCGTCTCTCTGCCACTCGACCACTATGCATCCGCCCAATTCTCTTTCTCAACGATGCGGACTGATTTGACCACCCATGCTTCTACGGCCTCGAACTTTGATCATCCTACATTTTGCATCGATTCCGTAGTTCAGGCCGGAAGTTACGATGGAAATTTCACCAGGACCTTACCATAATTTCATCGCTTGCATTATAACTTTGGCAAACCCATCAACTTCCTAGTTCTGCTGATCGTAAAACGAGCGGAATATACGACCATCCAGTGGGAGTTTGTTTCAAAAAACGACATCGGCGCCACTTATCGAATAGGAAACGCTTCAATGCAACGAACGTGCACGCTCAGGCAAGAGACTGATGCGAAGGAAATCATCGATTTTCGAAGTGTCGCGTAGCTTCAAACAAGTTTTAAAGTTGCAACGAAATGAAAATGGAACGGTGCTGAAACAGCCACTTTTTCACAATCTGTACTCTTTGCCCAAACATTTACAACTTCGTTGTGTTCTCACGTAATTTTTCTGTTAGGGAAGTTCAAGTTACTTTTGCTCTTTACGTATTCCAATCGATAGTCCTTTAGAATATTAAAAAAAAAATAGTAATAAAGTGGAGCTTTGTATGTCCTTCACATGTCCCTTTGAAAATACCCCAATTTCATGAAGTTACGTCCCTTCGAAACAAAAGAAGGTTGTTCGAACTACTTTTTCGAGTACTAAATATTTCAGGCGATAACAGCATTTGGAGATTAATAATGGTCCATATTATCGAACAACACTCTTAGTTAGTGCCATAGAATATACTGACAAAGTTTAATCTTTATGCCGTCTGTAATCGTCTTCCGATATCTCGACGTCTAAGGCAGGGCTTGCTAGGTAGTCTTCCTCCCCTCCTCCTTCAGCAGGCCTAGGACAAAACGTTCCTTTCTATTTCTCTTCCTTACATCATCACCTGTTCAGCCACCAACAAACCTAACAATTGTCTTTAATAACACTAATAACTTTTACTAATGAAATAAATAAAACTTGTACTGAAGCACACAAAATTGACTCGGTGTTCAACGCGTTAAATAATACGTGTCGTAACGTCTTTTAATTCTGAAACGATTTTGAAAATACTAAATTGGACGTGAAGAGGATTTTATTTCATGAGATACGTTTTCGTTGCGATCATGTGTTTCTGTATAGAAGGTCGAGTCAGGAATAAACGAGGAACAGCTTCTTCCGAAGGATCACGTCTTCGAAGAGGGTGAGGGAAAGTTTCTGTCAGGCTGACGTTCATCTAGTTCACGGTTCGTGGGAGACCATTTCGCGCACAAGTTAACATAATGTAAAAAGTTTTGTAGCAGCAGTTGATAACACGAGCCAGCAGCCTGACACTCGGCTCGTCGCGAGAAAACGTACTCGTGTGACCATGCACGATCCTCGATTATTCGTCGAGGGGAACGGCAATCTGCACGCGGTACACCGTCACGGCAAAGAAACGCCTAACGCTTTATGAACTACCCTGTAACCGAGCCGAACGTTAACAGTGCTCGTTACTCTTTGAACTTGCTTGGAAGTGTGCCGTAAAACGTTCACACGGCCGTTTTCACGCTACTGACGCCGTGTTATTAGGCTTCGCTCTCTATCCCAGGCTACCGAAGAATCTCGGCTTCGCGAGCTCGTCATTCCGAACGTGTCTAGTTTTTTAAAGTATCGATCCGTAGCGTGTGCGACGATTATTGCGTTTACTGAATATTGCTTCTCCAGATCCACTGAATCAATTCTATTGAAAAATTGTTGCCGCAAATCTTGCTAAAACATTCCACAAAATTAACCCATTTCCGTAAACTGAAGAGTATTAGGAATAATTAATTACTGAAAAGTTCCGATTTTTATAGCGATGTTAACGTAACTCTTAACAATTGACTTTCTCAAAACGAAGTGTTTCCATAAATGGAGGAGGATTACGAATAAATGATAACTGGAAAATTTCGGTTTTACAGTGATACTTTTAGGATCTTTAAGGCTCTGATTTGAATAATTTAATTATGAGTCACTGTAATGGTAAATAACTGTAATTAAAAAGAAGCCACATGCAATTAGAAATTATAAGACCTCGATAAATTATCATTCCGTATTTATAATTATAAGCAGAATTATATATAATTTTGTATTTTACTAATTGATATCAAGAGATACTGAGAATAATCGTACACATTTATATTACGGTCCAACACATTCTAGAAACAGTTCGACAGTTGGTCTTCATTTTTAAGAAACATTTCGTCTCGTAATTTCATTTTATTACAATTACAATTTAGGAGACCATCATTACCCACTTATCGCCCTCGAATGAAGCTTTCAAAAATTTCCATCGATGGCTTGGCCAGTACCTTCACGGAATAATTACATCGCGTCCGCGGAGTCAAACGATGGCTCGTATAATCTCGAGGGCAAGGAAATAGGGGCGTTATGCAAATGTGGTCCAAAGAAGAAGCGTCAGGGCCTTTAACAAGCTCGCGGTTTAATTGAATAGCGGGAGCCGGTATTTTTAAGCCACGGAATCGCGTCGGATTGAAATTTAACCGCGGCGTTACTGGGAACAGTTGAATCGCGGCCGTTCGCGAAAAAACGAGCGCGAGTGGTCGGAGTAATTAAACGCAATTAAATCTGTCATTCTGAAGATACCACAGCTTCGTCGTAACTACTCATTCGTGATGTCGTAAGCACCGTAGAGTCGCATTCACTATTTTCGCTGAAAAACGAGAAGTCAACGGAGAGCGAACGAACTGCTTTTGAACCGAACTTTTAAGGCATTAGACGCCGCATCGGATCACGGTGTTTACATCGACTTTTCCGGTGACGCAAATAAATGGGAAGAAAAGCGACGAGCGCAATACGAGAATCCCGGAGAAGGACTGCTCAGCCTACAAAAAGCGGCAAAAAAGTCGAGGAAGGAGAAAGAGGAAGAGAGGCGAGGCGGCTGTTTTTCTTTCCCTCTGTCATTACGACTAATCCGGTTTTGCAGTAATTGCATCCACAAACCCGATTCCATAACGCTTCTCGTATCGAACTTTCCAGACGATTATACGCTCGATTTCACGGCGAGATTTCGCGATCTAGCAACATTGCCGAAACCCCGTCTCTGGCATTTTTATTTCATTCCGTTAGCGAACGGAAACGCGCGGCAAGACCGAACGAATGCTACGGACCTGCTCCTTGTAAATGAACTCTACACGATTGCCGATCCGTCCGTGCAGATCATTCTAGACCAAGACGAGGCCTAGAGTCATCGAGAAATTGGATTTTCACCATTTCTTTTTTTCTTTTCGACGACCGTAAATTAATTTACGCAAATCTTCCACGGGTATGAATTTTTCCAGCACTAATTTCCCCAGAAGCCAGCACGCTCTACGGAATACAGTCGCTGCGAGGCCGTTACCACGGTAATTACCTTCCTACCTTCGTTTTGCCTAGTCTTTTTGTCTCATAACCAAGTAACTATCTTAATTGCTTTGGCTTTTCTGGCGCTCGATACTGGCCCGACTTTCCACCATCCCTCGCCACGGCTCGTTTTTATATTTACTTGCGATTTTTTTCTGTCCGACCGATCTCGAACGTCTTTTTCTTTTGGTATCGTTTATTCCTCTAGCGGCTTCGTTTAGGCTCGCTGCTATATGATATTCTTTTTTTTTCCTCGTCACCCATGTCGTTTATGCTTCGTTTGCTTTCTTTCTTTGTTTCGTTCGCTCGCTCGTTCGTTCGTTCGTTCGTTCGTTCGCGGTACCACCACCTTCCCCAGTCTCGGTTTTCCGCGTTTCAACGTGACGCTTTCTCCCCCGTTGTCTCTGGCAGCCGGCGATAATCCCGGATCGTTCGTGCGACGCGGCTGCGTGACAATCCTCCGGTGGGAATTTCGAACGAAACGACCCGTTCCGCCAATTTTCACGCTGTTAGCTGCCATTGCGTCGACCTGGCTCCTCGTTATTCCGCTTAGAAAAATTCGTTGAATGGGACACCGAGCCGCGATAGAGTCTATACCATCGGTAATTGTCGGAGACACGACCGACGCGCCGAGGAAAAGAATATTGTATCTGAGAGAGACTGGGCGCTGCTAAAGGCGCGGCCATGAGATTACTGCGTTGTTACGTGGAGGAATCCGAGCTACGGAGCTTGCTATTGTTTCGTGAAATCTAAACATTGCTGCAAGTAACGGATTACGCGGCAGCACGATGTTCTACTTCGTTGGAAGTATCGATCCGGGTATTTGTCTACAAAACTGTTTTGTTGTATAACGAAGTATCACGTGTATATACTGCGCTTATGATCGTTAGTCGATCAGAAATGATCTTGAGTTACTAAACGGTCCAATCATATGTATTCGTCTTACACGGGAACATTTTCAGATGCGAAAATTCGATTTTGATGAAACTTATGGGAGCTTATAGTTCTTTGAACAATATTTGACACGTGTTTTTTTTATCGGCAACCATCCACTTCGGAGGGGTGAAAAGAGCCCTCAAAGTTGGGGTATTTTTTAGATATCTCGGAAACCAAAGGTCGAAAAATTTGAATTTTTTTTTAATTATGTGTTTTTCAATGGGAAATGTAGTCGCATAAGAAAATTTTAACTAAAGTTTTTTGTTGAAACAATACAGCTATAGGTTCCCATAAGTTTCATCAAAATCGGATTTTCGCATCTGAGTATGTTCCCTTGTTAGAATCGTTTACCATATTTAACACGTTCCGAGCCACGTGTACTACCAGTGGTACACGATGATATATTTATGTAATGCGCCAAAAATATATATTTTATAGTAAGGTGTGGGAATATTTGATAGTGAATGAGTCCAGAATAATTTTTGGTAGATTTTAATAATTATAACACTTACAACAAATGATGAATAACATGAAAACCGTCGGACGTTGGGTATAACAATTACTTTAGCGAGGAAAGAAAGGACGTGCACGAGGCGACGTTCGGAGAGATTCTGTCTTTCGGGTTCATCTCGAAAAAACTGAAAACTAATCTATGCGTTTGAAGGACAGTGAAAGAAAATCTTTTCCCCGGAACGCATGAGCCCTAAAGTGTTTCCGTGACGGTCGAAACTCTTGCAATCGTCAATATATTGCCTGCTCTAGGGTTCGGCCGTCACGTGTGCACTTCGACTGGGAAAAATATGCACCACAGTAAGTTAATAATTAAGGCGTATATAACCCAGATCAGAAGAATGAGACATTATGAAAAATGTAGTGTAGAACAAAGCAAATAAATTTATAATAATGTATAAATCTTTAGTTGTATTAACTCGCCTGTGTAGAAAGTCGAGCAGAAGTAGCTTGGCACGGAACGTGTTAACTTTATCGTCCTGTTCTCCTGATATTTTGACAGAATTTCCATGACTTTTTCAAAAACAGTGTATTGTGTACACTTTTAGCAGTGAAGAATTTCAATTTTATAAATAAAATCGATTTTTTAGTTCGAACATAAGTTGCAAAGTTTTGTGATAGAGTACAAATATACTAGTATCCATTTTACAAATAATCTTGATTAACGTATCATTCCTCCTAACAGTATACCATGAATTTTATGATAAGTACTGTTTACTCAGTAGGTGAAGTACGAAATTAGAAACAATAGAAGCATTAACAAGTACTGTTACGTTACTTGGATTTCATTAAAACTGTTAAGAAAACAAATATATTTTTATTCAACTTCAGTTTCGTTAAATTAACACTAAATTAACACAGTGATCAAACGACTCTTTTCATATTTTTTATTTTACAGTTATCGAAATTAGAAAATTGCCTTCATAGGAGTCGATTCGATAGACTTTTCAATGCAAGCACACATTGTAATATATACAACACAAAATCCGAGTGAATTAAATCTTGACATTTTTATGAGACAATATATTTAACCATTTTTAATGCTCGGTAGGTTATAGTAATAATACAACCAGTATTTATTTTATACAAAGATCCACAGTGTACAGATTAGGCGAACAAAAATAAATGGTTTCGTCCAAGAACAACGAACATCTTAGACGACGATTGCTCGGATTGGTTTATACGAAACACATTTCGTGAAACCGTTCGCGAGAAATATAATTTAAACCTATGGCCGGTGGAGAAACACGAATCCGTGTCGCAAGAAAGCAAAAGGAACGACACGACTTTGGTCTCCACATCTTATTCGTGTTTGGATCGTTCAGCGAACGGGTCTGACTATGTCTAAAGCGATTTCGTGACTGTAACCGAGTATGCGGGGCTTGAGCAGCAGCAGCATCCAGAATGTCATTATTTCAGGGAAAGCGTTGTTACCCGCGGCTCGAGTCTCCGGCCTTCTTCACCATTCAAGTGTTTACTCGAAACTCGCTCGGAGAACGAACCCGCGAACGCGAGGCCCCCTTTTCCGAAGGAGCGATTTTTAAAAAAATTCTCGGCCCGCCGCGCCGCAGCCGGAATTCGTTAAAGTCGTCGTCAACGTGGCCTGCGATATTCAGAGAAGCATTCAACCCCTTTTTTCCTTTCCATTCCTGTGTCCCGCTTTTTCTCGTTATGCCGGCGTAGCGCGCAGCCACGTCCCACGCTCTGGCATGTATCCGTAGCGACGCGACCACAAAATTGGACAGGTTCTTTTTCCTGTCCTTCCATTTCTGCCCTTGAATCTATTTGATTGTCTTACCCTTATCTCGTCGTACGTTTAACTAGCTAGGTCTCAAGCAGACCGAACATAAAAATTAGATACGATCATCCGTAACGCTAGAGAAATCCGGCGAGTCCAGGATAATTCAAACGTCAGCGGATCCTTAACTGAACGCAAGTTTATTACTCCCTGGTCTTTTTGCTAATTTCTCCCTCGTCACAGCCTAAACCAGAGACTGAATCGGTATTTATGGTTTACTATTATCGTTATGACGACAACATCTAAGGTGCGCAAGCCTCGCAATGCCCCCAACAAGTTAGCTAACATACCCGAAAGGGATGCGATAAACCATTTAAATTGGCTCCGAGGGAGCCAACTATTTTACAAGTACAGTGTGTGGGTAGTTTTTACCCCAAAAGACGGACATGACAGACAACGAAACGACAGACAACAATAAATCAGAGTATTACTTCATTGACAGCTTCCTACTACTTCGGGTATTCTCCTTCCATCAATTAATACGTTGAATGCCACGCGAATTTTGCATGCTTCGAACAAGTTTCATTTGTTTCATTTATAAAAATGATCAGCGTTATTGAACAAAATTGTTAGTTACTAAAAACTAAAGTTTTCACCTCGTACTATACTCTGGTTAATTTTGGCAGTACTGCGTTAATGTTCAATGTTGTTAATTTATTGATAACCGTTCTTAAACGATGTAACGGTGTCGGTCACCGGTGACCTCCGTGGCATTCAACGTGTTAAAAGCTCTACAAGTAATTCAAAATCGTTATATTCCTCCATCTCAAACTACCCTTAATCAATCACGACCACACCGAGGTGACGACGGACAAAACACAACAAGACACTGACAGAATTTCATCATATATCAAAGCGCGGACATCTACAGACATTGAATAACACAGAAATCGCGAACAACCTAGAAGTTTAAGATCGTCCGATAACTCGAATATACAATCATTTAGAAATCGCGGGAAACATCAGAAATCGCAAGCATTGTAACTTAAATATTATTAATATTAAATAATTATAAAATATATATATATACAGTGGCTCACGAAAGTATTCGGACACTTTTTAAATAACTTTTTTAAAATTGGATCAAACGTTTTAACTTCTCCTGAACAATTAGATGCATCGATTTACTAAACGATACGCGAAAAGGATTCTGAAAAAGTTGCAATTGGTAAGAATTGCATGACAAATAAAAAAGGAACTTTTAAAATACCTTTTAATCGAGCCACGTGCTAAAAATTTTAAAGGCGCATCTTGTAGATCTATGATACTTATCACATGTACAAAAATTCATTGAAATTGATCGACGTACACACGAGCTACACGCCATCGAAAATGATGAAAATCACAATTTTTCACGATTCTTGGTCAGTTTCTACTTAAACTCCACAAATTCGTACATCTTTCTGCGTCAATCGATTTTGATGAAATTTTCAGCATATGTATAACTAACATAGGCCTGTAAAACACTTACTTGAGATTTTCATTACGAGTTCAGATAAAAATGTTTTGAAAAATGTCTTGTTTATTCTTTCATGTAATTACTATATAATTTAGTAAATCAATGCTTCTAGTTGCTCCAGAAGAGTAAAGTCGTCTGTTTAAGTAAGAATCATTCATTTTCAGTTGGTTCAGGTGTCATTTTATGTACACTGGGAAGAAGGTACCACCAAAGTGTACTACCTTCATATATAATTTTGTTCGATGATGCTAACACCGGCTCGATACTATCAAAACTGTATTAAGCTGTTGTGAACTTCATCAACCATTATTGCTATGAGAAAAAGATACGTTTACATGTGACGCTTGTATACGTCGCATCTAGAAATCCGAGTTTGAACTGTCTTTGAGCTGTCTGAAGTTTCAATAGTGGTTACAAGCCATGGCTCGCATTGTGTGGCAATTGCGAGAAACGAACAAGAGACATAGCGATAGGTAAATAAAAGGTTCGGGATCGTATCGCAACGTGTTCCATGGACAAAGCAGTGTCAACAGGGCGGGCAATCGCTTCCCACAGCGACGAACATTATGGGCTAGGGAACGATCTACGGCCAATAAGAATACGAATCGTACGTTTGTGACAGATATTAGCTCGTAAGTGAGCCAGCGCATCAATCACGGACAGATTCGTATCGACGGTCACGAGGGCACGTGTCGTTCCTGAAAGGTGCACGAATTTGCGCGTGCGTGGTCGTGTAAAGGGCCTCTCCTTAGATCTATGAGCGATTCCAGAATCGTCCGCGCCGGCAATACGTAAACTTCTCCCGGTTTAATTGGCCGCTCGGTCAGGCTGCCTCGTTAATTACCTCCCATTTAATTAGCGCTTACCCTCTTAGAGTGTAGCCAGGGCCACCCTCACGAGTGATGTAAATCACCGACTTTAGATGCTCCAGCGATTCGATACGTTCCTGGCTCTGCGTTTCTCGTGAGGAACGAACGGAGACAAGACTCGCCGTTGACTCTATTAGCGTGTTGTTTTAGGGCCCGTGGATATATTACGTTTTCCACAGTCGGAATTGGATTCAAAGCGATTCTACTCTTTAAATAAACCAAGGTCTTCGTTCCGAAACTGCGCTGATAAATCTGCTTGGCTCTGCTGGTAGAACACTCGGGAGACCACTGTAATTGGTCAAACGAAAATCCACCCATTGTTATTTCAATCTCCTTCGCCAGATAAGAAAAATATTACGTGATTGCAAAACTTTGTAGCAAACTCAAAAGCGGCATACAATTATGCAATTGGTTACTTGTCAAAATAACAGTTTTAGTGATTCGAAAATAAATTGTTGGGTACGTTGTACACGCTGATAGAGTAAAATATTGAGTTGGAAATGTAAATGTCATAATAAAGTGATTTAAACAACTTAAGGACATCAATGTATCGCTTTTTTCAGTACTGTTATGCCGTGAAGGAGGAAAGGATGAAAGGTACCTCGAGAAAATATCCTTCTTCGCGACAATTTGGAGTTTATTGAAATATGTCACAAACAGAATATACAAAAAACGTTTTCACCAGTTTTTCGCGTCTGAACAAGGCCGATGCAGATTCGGAAGTGCCGTGTTTTTGCGTTTCGGCTCTCTTTATAGCTTTCTATTTGATGGACTTGGGCCTTGTTGTCGCATTGGTCGTAGGCCACGTGAGTCTATGACCAATAGACCAAATGTTCGGATTTGGGCAAAACAGGGCTGATTCATCCTGTTTTGCTCGGAACTTATCTTTAAGGGTGACGCAGCATAACAGTACGTATCTCTTGTTACTCGTTGCGGTACTCTCTAAATACTTTATATATGTAGAGGTTCGGGAATAAATAAGCAAAATCTGATCTCATGTATTCTTATGCAGTTGAAAATGAAGCGAAGCTGTACAAGTGGCGTTTCGGATTTCGAGGCGTTTGGAGTTTTACCACGCTTAGGCAATTGCAAACAGATGTAGGTGAATTTCCTGGGTTAGCAAATATCGCTACCCCCGGACATGTCGCAAGCATCCTCACTATCTGTTCCGAATTATCCTGACTTGTACAGCCCCCCAGCGAATCGTAGGGCCCGTTTTATCGACACAGTTTTCCGTTGGTCCACCGGCGTCTAAGAAGTTTTTATCAGGGTCAGCTTGCTGCCTTTCGCTCTCATTCCGTACTCATTAGGTACTCGTTACTTACTTAGACGAGTCTCACTCTGTCCACAGTCCAGACTCTTAATTCCCATTGCTCCTATGGCATCTTAGATATTGAATTTTTACACGTGAACATATTCAGATGCGAAAATCCGATTTTGATGAAACTTATGGGAGCTTATAGTTCATTGAAAAATATTTGTCACGTGTTGTTTTTTATCAGCAACCATCCACTTTGAAGGGGTGAAAACAGCCCTCAAAGTTGGGAAATTTTTGAGATATCTCGGAAACCAGAGGTCGAAAAAATTTGAATTTTTTTTAAATTGTCTGTTTTTCAATGGGAAATGTAGTCGCGCAAGAAAATTTTAACAAAAGTTTTTTGTTTAAACAATACAGTTATAAGCTCCCATAAGTTTCATCAAAATCGGATTTTCGCATCTGAATATGTTCCCTTGTTAGTTCTCATTGCTCCTATGGTATATCTTAATTCTGAACTCACTCATTATTTATTAGTTATACTTTACATTAGTTATTTTATTAGTTAATGCTATACATTACATTAGTTATACTTAGTTTGTTACATTATTGTTGAAGTTTCGTTGTACAAGTAGTTTAACACTAGAACTACCAAACAATAAATCCAATGATATACATTGCTTTTTTAATAATAACGAGATTGCATCTATTAAAACTTTATAGAATTCTTATTGTAAGGAAAGATTAAAGAATTTTATTAACATTAAAGAAGTACATACAAAAATTTCTGATGTAAAAATTTTTATAACTTGAATCATTGCAAAAGAAAAAACTAGGGACCAGTCAAAATGACTGGTGTGGCAGTTCTAGTGTTAAATACAGTTTATTAAACTTTGGTCCTTGGAGTATTAGTCACCTAGTTGACACACATCGGACAATAAGCAATTCAGTTTTATAAATTTTATATTTTTTCAATTTTTACTTCACTCGATAACTTGCTCCGACTTTATGGGACTCTTATACCTGCTAGTTTAGCAGTCAACGTTTTAGTAATAAAAAAACAGTTTTGCGTGGGAAGGGTTAATATTTTTACCTTGCCAACACTTTTTCTAAATATATACAACAAATCGTGGATTGCTAGGGTAAATTTTCTAAAATCTGCCTATGTCGAATATGTTAATAAATAACGAACTAAAATTGAGAGTAAGAACGATTTCTTCGTGGGTCTGCACCCCAGTTATCCAGAAAAACGAAACTGGGATCGTGAGATACCGTTCGTGAGATTCCGATGGCCAACGTTTCCGCTAATGGATCATTCGGCCAAGACAAAACAAATGGAACCACCCCTCTTCGTTTCGTACAAATGGAGGTCTGCCCCGATGGCTTCGTGTTTAACCGTCTCTTAGATTTGTCTTAGAGGCCGGTCACGCGGCTTTCAGTGAGCAATTTTACGCGGAACTATTATCTCGACTTAGGAAATTGCGGCATGTATCACGCTCGCAAAATGGCTCCGGGTGCTACTCATTGTCGTTTTTTCTTAATTTTTTTCGTTATTAGAAAGATGCTTTATTCCCCGATTGCTATTTCCGACTATTTGTTTCCCGGTCTTATCATACATTTATTACGCGCAAACAATTATATTTGAGGAAAAGCCGCGCGAATCAATTTCGTGTTTAAAATTCTCCGACTGATTCGTTGGATCGTGTTGTGCGATCATGGATATATATATCAAATCCGGTTTCGTATAAAATTCTATTTTCATAGTTTTAAAAAGTAAAACGGAGCATGGTAAACGTTTGTTTTTTCGTTCATCGCTACAAACTCTTTGCGGTAGAAATGATGTGAAAATATCGTTAATGTTTATTCGTTTAACTTCATTGGTATGTCGTCGCTACTGGATAAAATGAAGTTATATGTATTTATTGTAACGAGATAATTTTGTTTATTAATACTTATTTTTTTAAGTTACTCTTCTGCTGTTGCTTTAAAAAACGTATTAAGCAAAGTAAATAGGTATATTAAAACTGTTAAGTGGACAACATTGTGGTATTCTACATAAATGTTAAAGTATGTCTCTCGTTGAGAATCAAGATTGCTTCAACAGGCGTCAGAGTTGAGTGTATTAAAATAGATTTGCAAACGAAGCAAGATAAATATCGTGGAAAGAAAAACATTATGGCACTGATAAATTTTCAGCGTTTCATCGCGGCCTGTTACGATGGCAATATAAATCGAAACCGTGCGACTATAATAATTACGGTTTGCGTGCGCGTTGAAATGTACACACTTATGGGTACACATTAACCTAAGGGAGAAGGGAATGACCATATTTGAAATAATTATTTATCGAGACTTTGCGAGGAGACCCAATCTCGTGTAAACAGGTTCGATCAACAATCGTAACCAGCAAAAAAGGAAATTGTCGACTCAACGTCGTTCGATAAAGGAGATCCCATTTTTTGATTACGTCAAAATGAATCGTTGTCGATCTCGAGACTTATGACGAATCGAAATTCAAAGATGAAAGATAAGCACACGATTGTTACGTTTACTCGTTCTTAAATGAAAATACTAGTGGAAAAGAATATTATAATAACATAATATTACTATAGTTTATAATTAAACCGTGGACTTTACATATTTATGAGAAAAATGAGAAGATAAAGTGTAAAACAGTAGAAGTATCAGAAATATTAGAAATTGAAGAATTGAAGTTTTGTGTAACTTCTTTTTGTAACAGAGACAATTTTTATTTTTCATAAAGGTCAGCAGTCTAATCTAACCAACATAGATTAGCAAGTAATGCGTTAATACGTTTCTTCTTGATTGACAGCCACATTTATCAAATTTAAATATGACAGAAGTAGCTAAGAGACCGACCAAAGACTGATTTGTCTCCAAGATAAAGCAAATGTCAGTCTCAGTATTTATTTACGTGTTTCGTTGACTTGATCCTTCCGCTAATTCGTCGATCTGATCATCACCGACGTGTTATCTGTCAATGAAAATATCTTTCTAACGAAATCTGATAGTTTTCGATTTTTGTTCGGCTAGATTCCTCATTGGTTTCACTGTACGTCATTTATGGAGATCCAAGTCCTCTCCGATGACAGCATCGGCTAGCCGAAAATTGCCCGAATTCTGCTGGTAGCAGTCTGAAAAACGATACACAAACGGGACACGCATGTTTTTCTCCGTTCTCCTTTTTTTCTGGTCTACTTCGTTGACACGCGCCCACTCTAATGGATTTATACGACACTTTCGCATCGAATGTATCGGTCGTACACCGTGTAGCAATATTTTTCGTACGTTCTTTTTTTTCGTTGATAACGGGAGAAACGACTTGCGCTGAAAATGCCACGCAGGAATGAAAAATTTTCATGGCGAAATGATTTGTGGCGAAGCGGGGGTGATGCAGTGCGTGCCTGCTGGTTTTGAATTAGCTCTTCCGGTGTATTAGTTATGTATCTGCGTAACTTGCCTCTGCGTTGCAGGGATATACGATAATTTGAATTAGTGTTGCATCGTTCTCAATCACGTTACGCGGTTCCTATGTTCAACTTTTTATCTTTGAAACCAATTTCCGTCGGGATTTGCAACTGCGATCGTTGGTTGTTAATGCGACCTATAACGCGACATTGCAATTAATTCATTTTAACAACTACTTTATATTATAAATCAAGTAAATATTTACAGCATTATAGATAACCTTCATTGTTAAGAGCAGAAATCATACTTGTACGTAATAGCTTAGAAAATAGAATCGTATTAAAATGTTTCGTTTTAAATCAACAATTTAATCGCTCGAGAAATCAAAAGAAACAATCGTTCTGTACCTGTAATGCCTCTCCCAACTGAGAGGAACAACAAAAAGGAATTACAGAACAATTAATTTGATCTCGTAACAATGTTAGCAAATTGTAAATAATATATCAGTAATATTAACCCCTTGCCATATCATGACGAGTCAGACTCGTGTGAAAGATTTCAAATAAAGTCTAATAAATATTATGCATCTCTTTCCAGACGAAATCGAATGTTGTTAATTTGAAATCAATATTTAAGCATTGAAGTAGACGTAGCAGTATAAAAAATATTAATTGTTTTTTCTCTTCTGTAACATTTTCAGCGATAGAGATGTTAAAATAACTTTGGTTTCAAAGAAAGTGGCATAATAAGAGGTTAAACGTATATGTCCCTTTTTTTATCTTATCAAAATGCAGTTAGAGTTAGTATATATAAGGTAATTGGTAATTGTAATTGGTGGTACAGTCGGATAGGGGCTGATTCGATGTCAAAGCACAAACGAAAGCGTTTAAAAGCATTATTTTCTTATTTCTTTTATAATTTCAAACAATTGAAATTTTTATTTAAAAAATTGCATATTGTCTAGTAAGTTAGTTCTTCTATCACCTAAAAAGAATTCAAGTTGTTTAGTTCAATTTTGAAAAAATTATTCGGTTTTAAAAAGTGTCTGAATGTTTTCGTATGATATGAATTATGAATTGAATATGAATTGGTGAGGGATTAGGTAGTAGTGGGGGAAAAATGTCCAATTGTCCATCTATTGATGAGCGTACACACATATTTCTTATATTGATGCATAGATTACATTGTCAGACGAATAAGTCTTTAATCCGATTGAAAAATATATTTTATTGCATATTTGGATCGAGAAGTTTTCGGCTCTCGGATCCGACAAACGAATTTGGCCCGAGCTCGTGACACTGTCTATGGGAAAAGGAAATCGACTAGGCCAAATTGAAACGTGCTCAAAGACAGCGATTCATATGCGCGTCACAAACTCATTTGACTAGAGTGAAGTGAATGCCAATAGGGTCAAATGTGGAGGTAAAATTTCGGGTTAATGAAGACGTCGTTGTGTCGCGGTTGAAATGAGGCATCGATTCGCGATGCAAGTGGATTCTGATACTCATCGAGGATTAAGCACAGTGGGACGGTGACACAAATGTGTCGTATAAGTGTGTCACCTATGCATTTTTCACTGGGTCGTCAAACGACAATGAAAACGAGAGATTCGATGGGTTCGTAATTGGAGAAACGTGTAATCTGCTTGAATCAACGAACGTACTAAAAACTAATTGGCTTTCGAACAATGTACCCCGATTATCGGAACTTCTACTTTTTCCGTATTCTTGCACAAAGAACGGCTAACACAAATGTATTATTCAACGAAATGATAGCACATATAGGCTGTCGTTAATTTTTCAGAGATATTATATTGCAAACACGATGGTGTCATATACCATAATATAACACATGCAAGAACGAAACAGAAAGCGTGCTGTTTGCAATTTGTATACATTGCAATTTCATTTTTCCTTAAGGCATTGCTGCAATTCACATTGCCAAAATTGTCAAAGATTATTTTTCGTCTGAAAATATTCCACTTCCTAATTAATCAGCACAATGCCAAGGTTTTAATTGCATTGGGAACTATTACGATACTTTGTTTTCACATACTGAATACAGGAAATTTCAAAATACCAATGAATTAAAAAATTAAAAAAAGAAAAATCAGAGCAGTTTCTCACAAGATTTATTTTCACGAATGATTTGATTTGTAAATTGTTCTTTAACTTCATTCATGTTTTTAAGTAAACCTTACATATGTTAAAATATTTCACATGTTTACACGATTAAAAGATAAACGCACGATAAACTGTTGATACTTGATATATCGTTTGTATCATTAGGACAATTTTGAATCTCTGAAAATCGAATAATAGTACACATATACGCTATCTCTTCAGCCAGAAATGTCATGCACAGATGCGTTTCACCTATTCTTTCCACGACCCCCTTACAAAATTTCAATACGATAGCAATGCGATTAAGGAGAAAGGACTATCCGCTTTTTTGTTAAATTAGTAATTTGCGCTGCCGAGTTTGCTATAGAAATTACGAAGTTCGGAAACTTCGTCTCAGCGGGTGGAGGCTTTTAAGAACATGTCTGTCGTTCACCAGCGTATTCTACTTACCGTCTACTTTTCGGTAGGTTCTAGAATAGCTCAGTTTCTACATGCATATACTTTACACCTGACATAAATCAGGAAAGTTTCCCGGTGTCCCATTTACAACTTCCAGCTTCCGGAACTTCGAATCAGGCTTTGCCTCGCGATTGAAAGTAACAAGAATCCGGATCAGGGGAAAGAACAGTCGTTTCCGAAGCGATTTAGAACAATTGACAAGTACTCAGCACGTAAGTACAAGTTAACGTGACACGAATTCTTCGCCGTCGATTGTGCACCCTTCGTTGTTGTTCAACAGGAAATTAACAGGAACGCGTATAATTCTCAAATATATAAAAATTATCTTAACATTTCATCAAAATGTTTGAAAATAGTTATGTTGCATTAACAATAACAACTTTCACAGAAAGTAACAACGAGATTGTGCGTTTTTATGCAAAATAAAAATTGTCTACATTCATTTGTAACATGTAAAGGCTACATAAACATTTCTTTTTTCAATAATTTCAATGAAATTAAAGTAATGTATCAGCATTAAATTCATCAATTGTTTTTACTACTTTATATTTAATTTAAAGAGAATTATATATTTCGATTGTTATCGCATAATTTATCGTCACGAACGACTGATTTAGTACCTCATAATAAAATGGCCGTCCTGTGATCCTGAATAAGAAAAATTTTTAAATAAATAGAAGCGGTTGTGAGCAATTATATACACATGTAAGGAAACAACAGGAAGGCATGCATGTGATTGGCCACTCTGTAACCACCTCCGGTATTGCTTACCTCCGGAGCCCCGGAAGCCAGTAGTTATCGAACAGCTATTGTAATAGGAATGCGGTGTCACGATCGATTCCGAAAATTCCGTTGTCGCAATATGCTCTTAACAAGAGTATCCCGAGAACGCTCGCAGCGTTCAATTAGGGGATCGAACCTATGCCGGGACACCACGAAAATTCGCCCTAGTTGCGAGGCGTCGGTAATGTAATTTCGCAGCTGCGAAAACCGGCGGCCGATACCGGAGCGTCAAACTTTGCGCGAGGTTACTTTCGATACCCGATTGTTCCTAAATGATGATAACACTGAAGAAGTCATGCCAATCGGGTTTGAGAAAACTACCATGCATAGCAGAGTAGCGAGAAGCGGTCAGAAGACTTAATTTTATCGACATAGCACAGTTCGCAGAATTTTCTACACATATATAAACGGATTTGAATATTCAACGCGTTGAATATCGAATTACTGATCCAAAGTATCCGACAACAAAGCCCTGTAGTTAATCTTGTTTTCTACGACTCAATGTATCCTTTGAGTGAATAATAAATAATAAATATTTTATTTGACATCATAAGTGTACTTTAAAAAAAAAATTTTATTTAGTAGAAAAAGCTTTTATTTAAAATATTATTAATAATAGCATTTTATTTAAGGAGTTTTCAAAAAAGTGTGAATTTCATTTGAGGAAGTGATCCCACTTGAAAAAGCAAATTGAAAGTATGTAATAAAATTTGTTCATTAGATGCTTCGTTTTTTGAGAAAATCGATTTCGAAAATTTTATTGTTCCTTACATTTTGGTATTCAACGCCACATTCAAATATTCTATTTTATGTTTCAAACTACCAAACTAGAAATAGTTTCTATCACCAAAATAAAATATTTTACATGCAGAAATTTTATTGTTAAATGAAAAATAATATTTTATTTGAATGATCGAACAGTAACTATTTGAAATAGCATATTAAATATGATTTCACCACAATTTTACCCAGCACTAGATATAACTTTGCAAATTTCTTCTAAATAAATGTAAATAGATAGTGAAAAATACAAAATAATGAAATTACTCAAACGTTCCACGATTCACAAAATAATGAGCAGAATATACTTTTTTCTCCATATTTCTAGAAAAAAAATATGTCTTTGCAGAATAAACGGTGTGAAGACTGATGAAATTAAAAATGAAAAGCTGAAATTTAAGTGATTACATCCGTCAACTATCTCGATCCTGCAATTCCGAATTGACTTCGACTTTTTATAAATATGTTGCGTCAAGAATAATTTTTAAAAATTAAAGAAATTCAGCTGTGTTGATTGTAAATCGTTACGAAACGAATAGATATGGAACAAAAGAACTGGTGAATGGTTGGGAGCACAAAACGCCATGCACGATCGCTTTATGGCGTTGAATGAATGAATGAATAAATTGCAAAAAGATGAAAAGTGGGGTGGGTTCAGACATTAGAGGGTGTAGAATCAAAGCTCAGATGGATAAGGGGATGTGTGCAGAGCGATAACGCTGTTACTCGAGCGATCGAGGCGAACTTTATTGAGGATTCGTAAACATCTTACCGATTACGGTTTTTTTCCCCCGTTCAGTGAGTGTATTTAATGTAATTACGCGGCTTAATGCGATGGAGCATCAATCGATACCTGGCCGATCACACACGCCGAGAATATTACGTATCGAGGTGAGGAGCTGACGTGCTTAATAGAAGCGACATGAATTTTCCGCACCGTCGACGGACTCGACTACCGATAAACCGATCTCCTCTCGTTCGGCTGCGTGTTACAGGATTCAATAAAATTTTCGGCAAACTTCAAGTGCCGATTAATGTACCTCCATTCCCCTCATTTGTCGTTATTAATTTGTCAGACCCGTTCCGCTATTATCGGATAGATAATACTGGACGTCACGCCCGGAATTTTAGTAACGGCACTTTCGGAATATCGACCCTGAGAATGATGGAGCTTAATGGTCAGGGATTTTCGATTTTCTTTCGTTAACGATTCATTCAGTCGCGATTAATGTTTTTAACGGGAGTAATTAGCGGGACATTATCGTGTGGCATACATTGCATGCCCGTTCGTAATTTTTCTTGCGATGTCGAATTTCTAATTAAAAGCCTCACAAAACCAACAACTCTCACGAAAACCTTTTGTAACAATAAAGAGGAACCACTCTGCTGGTAACACACCACTGGTGTCATGACTAATAAAAATCGTGTGGTAGTCAAGTTGAAATCTCAAAATGTGATGCAGACTAGCGCACCGATCAGGATTGACGGTGAATTGGTCGAGCGGCGCGATCGCAGGTAGTTGTCCTGGATTTTCTTTTCACCTGGTTGCAAGATGGTAGATGTGGAGGAGTTTATGACAATGGGAAAATACAGATGCCTTGGCGAAAATATACCGGATGCCTAACTTAAATGTACGAGAGATTGTGTATGTTTTGCAGTGTATCTAAATGTTACGCCGGTAACATACCTCATAGTACGCCGTTTAAGTGACGTGTTACGCAACATTTTCGTGAGCTACGGAAATGTTTGTACACACACGGTTGTAAGGACATATGCGTGGAGGAAATTGTTGGTCACGATTCCGGTGATATTTGCGAAGCTATTAGACTACTTAATCAAGCGTCGCGAGGGGATCTAATGAAAGGAAATGCGCCCGCTGAGACCGGGCCGGATATAATTTACAAATTTATCGAATACCATTAATTCGCGGGCCTGGCAACGCGTTCTGAAGTCAAATTTCCGTGTTTCGTCGACTGGGCTGGTTGGCTCGCTGGCTGTGTTGGCTTATCGATGGAAAATTATTCGTGGAATTGTAGCGGGAGCTCCGAGTTCCCACCGTGAATATCGCTTACGGAGCAATTACACCGTCGAAACAGCATAGACTGTGAACCCGGTTGCCGTGATGATCGATTTTTTGAAAACACGGTTCCCTCGCGCTCATGCTCACGCTCACGTTTGGGAGTTCAGCGAATTAATGCTTCATCTAGCCGCCGAGCGATCGGACGGGCCGGGGAAATAATTCAAGAAGCGTGGTTGGATCGCACTAAAATGTTATTTGCAATCCTATTACTGTTCACGCCTGATTCAGTTACTGCGATTTATTGAATTGTTAAATTTATACGATTTTAGTGAATCCATTACGATTTATGAGCAACGCTACCGTTCCCGTTATTACGACATCTGTGTAACCGATTAAAAATGCCGATTCATACAGATCCCCCTATTAATGAGCCCCCGGGATCATTGATTTCTGACTAATTATAGCGGTAAACCTCGAAAACTCGCAGACGCGAGTCATAATAAAACTGTGTGTACTTTATTAAATGATCGAAATAAAACTGTATTATTCACTGTCCGTCTAGTCAAGAGTGTATACGTAAGTCAGAATTTCGTTCCCAACTTCGATCGGCGACTTATCTGATTATTGACATTTCCTTTCCTCGTACCATCTTACAAGTGCGTCTAGACGCGTGATCAGGCAATAACTCATTAACACTGCTAAGCCTTGTCAAAACACATAACGATAATCTATTATCGTAAAGTACAGTACCTTTGTTGTACCTAGCGTCAATCATTATTAGACTGTGAATCTTTATGGGGAATAAGTATGTTCCAAGTTAACTGTAAGAAGTAGAAGTTCAGTGAAAATATATTTAGTTTCTTAATAAATTTGACAAGTTCAATGTAACGTAATGATCTTAAATCCTGCCAATTCCTTTATACTTTCGTATCTTTCATATGATACTTATTGTATATGATCGTGATGACAACCGCATCGAATTTCATTGAAGTCCTATGTAAGAAGTGTTCGAAATCGACGAACAAAGTTAAGTCTTGCAGTCAACAGGCATTTGTTAAAGACCAGGACCGCCATCGTATGGAGTATAGAAAAATAACAGGGATTGGGGGCAGGGGGATAAAAATGCATGCGTGTTCAAGCAGAAAAGGTTTCGTTGGCGCAGACGCTCTCATCTGAGAACTTTAGAAGTTCCGCGAGACCGGACGAAGACGGTGCACGTTCTACAGCAATGTAATTAAAACAGACAATGAGGCAGGCCTGAATGGGCAAGTTTTAAGAGCGCTTTCTTCGCCGGTGGTTCTTCGAAGCGGCGAACCACGCGCATTTATCACCGACAGACGACCCGTGCAGCGTCCGACGAAACACTCCATCCGTCCGAGAACGTTGAAACCCCGCAGCCGTGTTTCACGAAGGGAACAAAAGGGAAACCAGTCCACCGTTCCCGGCCTCGAGTACTTTAACGTTTACTTCGAGCCCTCCCTACCCCACCTCCGTTACGGACGAATCCTAATTCGGTTGGTTCGAATTAATCAAATTATCACCATTTCGACTTCTCTGTTCCTCCGCTGCGCACGGTCCGTTCTTCTCCCTAACCGGGGTCCTTTCGCAAGCAAAGCGATCTCCATCGAGCACCTCATCTCTGACATAACCCACGACGTTTAACGAGAAGAGTCTAAGTGGCTCAGCCTGTTAAGGAGTCCGCAGATAAACACGAATAATTCAATTTTGGTGCCGGGTGCCAGCGAGGTCAACAGAATTTCAGGTACGTCATTGTGGCTTCCTAATTCCGTTCACCTTAAGGTACACAAACGGACCGCCGACCCTGCACACGACTGTCACTTAATCATTCAACCCCTTTTCGTCCGGATCACGTGCTCCCAATTATTCCAAGCCTGCGACGTATTCGCGCCGCACAACCACCACACTTCACCTAACGATCTGTTCCGTTAATGATAACTAACGATCGCGCTTTTAACTTTGATTAGCTGTGTATGGTGCTACAGAGGAGTTGCTTGTTCCGAACAATCTCCTAATTTCTGGAAGCTTGATTTAAATAGGATGCTTTGGGGGAAGCTGTCAGTATCGGACCATCTAAGAAAGTTTCGACTCTTCAGGATATTGAGTATAGTCGAATTTCGGTTTACGAACGCCTCTGGTCATTAACAATTCGGTTTCCGAACAAATTTTCCGAACACAAAGCGTCTCGGATTCCATGCTATGTCTGGTTATGAACACGTAAACTGCCAACATCCGGAAGCGATATGCTTTACATGTCAGAACTATCAAAAAGAATCCCTTTTCAAACGATAACATTTCACTTTATCATCACCTCCTCCCGTCTATGTCGTTAACGTTTCTCTATACAGGTAAGTTAAAACTAAGTTAAGTTTCTATATTTTAACGTTTCTATGTTTACCATAATCTGCTTAGTAACGTGTTTATCAGTCTTATGATAGATTTGGTATGTATTGATTTCGTGTTCAGAATTCATGTACAAAGGACTATAGTAAAAATTTCAGTAAGCAATCGTACGAGGTACAGGGATGGATTAATCCATTTTACTTGTAGAAAAAATACTTCGGTTTACGATCGTCCTTTAAGAACGAATTGGATTTATGAACCGTGCGGTTCGATCGTGTACTTCTTGAATGAATCCTATAGGTGGTCAAATTATTAGAGGCCCACATTGACCCATTTTATGAAATAATTACGTTTACAAATTGGAAATATTAATGTAAAAACACTGCGGACTAATATCATTTACCATACTGGAAATATACACATTTTTGACACTGTGACGCGAATAATTGAATCACCGACTGTAAGACAAAAGAATTTGTCGTTTGAATATTTTCATATTATAATTATCTCACAGCGTACAGTGCATTTTATTAATTTGAACAGGTGCTTTTTCTTTCGTCGTTTCGTTCTTTCCATTTGACATTGTTGATTAAAAACTGTAAAAATATAAATATTAAAATTTGTCATATTGGTATAATGTGCAAAGAATTAATGAAATGTAAGTAATCTAAAATTATAATTATAAAAATTATATTATTCTTTCCAGTCCAATCTAATTTTTTTGGTGCTCCATTCATCAGAAAACATTGTATGCAATAAATATTTGTATTAGTTCGATTTCGGATGATTTCGTCATTATAATATTTGTTGAAGCCTAATTACTTTAACCAAATTCTATTCGATGTAAACGATTGAGGAATTTATAAATTTGTGCTCTACTAACACCAACAGTTTATCTGTATGAAAACCGACGCCGTAGGGGAAATGCAAATATTCCTTAAAGAGCTATTCAGTGAGGTATGTAGTAAAATATTTTTTCGATATCGACTTTTGCGTTCAAGTTAATTTTCCCATTTATTGCATCGTATAAAATAACTGCCACTAAACCGACGCGAAAAGAGTTCATCCAGTGAGGAAATAACAGAGAAATGTTTGATATAGAGTATAATCGAAATCACGACATTACTGAAAAATGGGACGTCTATCACGCCACAGTCAGATGACAATTTTTCTGTTTTCGAGGAAATGAAATGTAATTGAATCCTGCTTGGTCGATGCGTTTGTCCATCAATAACAGCCACGACGCTTCTCATTTTACATTATAAATTTGTTATCTTTTATTAGATTTCAATATCTTTTCAATATCTTCGTATCATTCTTAATACTGATACTAATTTCACTTTCAATAAATCTGTTCTTATAATTTATTTTATCATTACATGTATAATATTCAAAGATTAAATTAAAAGTTTATAATAATTTCGCTTGCATTCCTTTGTTTCTTCGAATATCAAAATTAATTAATAATATAGTAATATGTATAGTGTCTTCTAAAAAATGGAAGTCGATAGGAATTTAATTCATTATGAATAAATTTAAGATGATAAAAATCACGTTTTTCCACAAGCGAATTAATTTTGAAATTCGTATAAAATCAGATTTCACTTATATTAATTAAAATTCTCTCATATTGTGCGTAGAAACCACAACTCCTCTTCTCCTGTGCTTAAAATAAAATAATTCATGTAGATTCACTACTATTATTAAACTCAAATAATTTTTATCTGCTCATGTGTCATTTAACCGCTTCGTTTGCATCGACGAGATATTCCACGATACATTATTCGTACGTCGACCGCGGACCAGATATTCCGCGTATTTGATTATTGGGACGAGCATATTAAAGAAAGATCATAATTCAACAGAAATTTTTTCGAGAGAAAATGTCATTTTTATATTTTAACCCCAACGTTTCATTAAAAAATATCCCCATGAAAAAGCAACTGACATTCGACGAAACGTTGTAACAAGTTATCGATGTAAAAATTCTAATGTATGACTGTATGTGTTGTTTCAAGTTTCTATCGCTGGTACAGCTCGTCCGTTGCGACATACGATGAAACTTTGTTGTCGCATACAAACTCATCCGTGGCCATCGTACGAACAGTGCTGTATCACGGAATATCTTGTCCGTGGTAGCGAAGCGGTTAAACTGACTAAACATCTACTTTTTTAAATAAAACATTCTATTCTTCCCTTTTCCAAGAAGCACACTCGTTTAGATTAGACAAATCGTTACAAACAGAAAAAATATTACTATAATATTGAATACCATTAATATAATTATATTTATATTTATTATAATATCATATAATAATGTCATATAAATAGAAGCAGAAATTCATAATTATGCACTTCACTAATTTTCATACTCGTATAGATAAGAGAAAATGGTACAAACCACAAAAGTGTTAGTACAATATGCCTAAATTAAGGAGAAAAGCTTACAAGAAAAGGAAAGAATAAGAATGGTATTTTTTTACACGAGAATACCATTCATCGAAAAATATTGTAAATTGGAACGCAGAAACTATCTGTTCCAGATATCAAGAACTTGAAATGCGATTAGCTATTATTAGATCGTAATTAACGCGACGATGTAGGCCTCGAGCCTGGAAAATCTTGATACAGACTATTCCTGTAGCCGTAGAATCCCACAATAGTGCACATACACATGCACAGCTCTCCCAAATGCTTATTAACACGCAAATTGTTTTCTTTCCTCGAAATTCTATGGCGTAGGCTGCGCGCGTTTCTACGATCTAACAATTTGCAATGTTATTGTTCATTGAACCATATTTACTGTAACAACCTATTCACCGAAGCTTGAATAGCGCGTTTATCGTTACACGAAAATCAAATAGCGAAACTAACATATCGATTGTTGTTAACTTACAATGTTTCTTGTTAACCGAATTACTTAATTGTTCTATTAGCGTATTTAACTGTACCATTCATGATTACCCAGCGTCGTTCTGATCATAACAAGCACATGCAATGCAATGTTGTTCATGGAACTGTACTTGTTCGTCATTGAATCTAATTAGTACTATTTCGAAGAGTCAAATTACTAGGTGTATGCATAAGTTTTTTCCGGTTTTTTTATCAAAAAGAACACGTAATTTTCAAGGGAAATTAATTTTTTTTTTATTCAAAATATTGGCCATCGGCTTCTACACATTTCGTCCATCTTTCAGGTAATTTATGAATACCATGCCAGAAAAACTGCTTGTCTTTTGCGGCAAACCATTCGTCGAGCCATTTTCCAACTTCCTCGAAATTGCTGAAGTGCTGCTCTGCGAGCGCGTGCCCCATTGACGCGAAGAGGTGATAGTCAGATGGTGCCAGGTCTGGGGAGTACGGCGGGTGTGGTAGGATGTCCCATCCAAGCGATTTCATAGTGTCTTTCACTTGTTTTGCTGTGTGAGACGGCGCATTGTCGTGTAACAAAATCACTTTGCCATGTCTTTTGACCCATTCCGGTCGTCTTTCAATTAATGCGTCGTTTAAATTAATCATTTGTTGGCGATAGCGTTGTGTATTAACAGTTTCTCCGGGTTTCAAAAGTTCATAATACACAATACCGGTCTGATCCCACCAGACACAGAGCATGGTCTTCTTGCCGAAGCGATTTGGTCTTGGTGTTGATGGACCGGCTTCGCCATGTGAAAGCCATGATTTTTTCCGCTTTGGGTTTTCAAAATAAATCCATTTTTCGTCACCCGTCACAATTCGATACAAAAAGGATTTCCTTTCGTAGCGTTGAAGCAGCATTTCACAAGTGACTTTGCGATTTTCCATTTGACGTTCATTCAAATTGTGTGGGACCCATTTACCGAGTTTGTTGATCTTTCCCATTGCTCGTAAACGTCTGCTGATTGTTTCTTGTGATACTTGTAATGCTTCTGCTAATTGCCGCTGAGTTTGAGTTGGGTCATCATCCAATAACTCCTGCAATTGCTCGTCTTCGCATTTTTGTGGTCTACCAGAGCGCTCACTGTCTTTCACATTGAAATCACCACTTTTAAATTGTCGAAACCATGTCTCACATGTTCTAATCGATGGAGCGTGTTCACCATATGTTTCTACCAACAAACGATGACTTTCGACAGCCTTTTTCTTTTGATGAAATAAGAAAAGCAATGCGTGCCGCAAATGTTCTTTTTCAGGCACAAAACTCGACATGATTACTGAACGATAAAACAAAGACGCCAGTTCTTGGCAGACTCAACTTATGTGTGTTTGTAGTTTTATGTTAGACGAACAAAATGGTATATGTGTCAAATTAATACGCTGCGTACTTTTCACTGGCGCCACCTCTTAGTCAAACCGGAAAGAACTTATGCATACACCTGGTATACGCCTTAATTATTAACTTACTGTGGTGCATATTTTTCCCAGTC
>CM052090.1:16831551-16893865 GCA_028453745.1 Agapostemon virescens | reverse complement strand
GTAAATAATACCTAACATGTGGCATAGTATCCGGAATGTGTCAGAATTTTTTTAGAATTTTTAATTTATTAGTTAGTTAATAAATAGGGAAAATAGGCCAAGAAAGCGTTTTTTTATTTTTCTCAATAACTACCCTTACAGATGAGATATGGGGCTGAAACTTGGCATACGGGGGTCTTTTTGGGTAGGGTATGACATATTCCAAGCTCGATCAAAATACCGTCGGGGGCGAAAATCTCCTACAAACCCGGCCATAGCCTCTAAGGCCTAAGAACGTCCATATGACTTAAGAAACAAACGTTCCTGAAATGTCCATAAAATTTAACACTAAACCTACCGAACATTAAAATTGACCAGTGTACGTAGTCTCAGAAAAATGACAAGATATAATTTATTCAGAATTCCTGTGATTTTCATTACAATGTATGATTGAATAAAGGAATCTATTGAATTCCTAAGAAGGTAATTTTATAACTTCAATATTAATGAAATAGAAAATTTATAAAGGGTAATTTAACTCCAAAACCAAGGCACTTCTTCAGATTTTTTATTTTACAATCATGAAAGTTATAAAATTGCGTTCGTTGCAATCGATTCGATAGGTTGCTTCATTCAATCCTGTCACGTCTCGTAATTCTTGTAAGACAATATATGTACTAACCTATTTTAACATTCGGCAGGCGTGGTGTTTATGGAACAGATGCTCACAGATACCTGGCTAAAGAGTTAAACAATTCAACACTGACTGGCCATAAGTTAGCTAATCCCCTTCGGGCGTCCAAATATCCCTGAATCCGATGTAGCAGCTCTGCTATCTGTGTCCGGCGAACTTTCCGTCAACGCTCGCATTTTATTGGTAAATCCATCGCGTCGTAAGTTGAACGATGGACCGCCTAATTCTACGTCGTAGGCGGAAGCTCGAACGCGAACCGTATATCGCTTTTAAATCCGTTAATGCCAGTTTGGAAAGGCAATTTGCATAGGGTTCCACTGTAACGTATACGAACGCTGGCTCCGGACTATCATTGCTGCAAGTTGGATCCGTATTCTGTTAATCCTTCGGACTTTGGCGGTAACACTTTCGCCGTCACGGGCATCGTCGTACAACGCTGATATCTTTTTTTTCGTGGCCGAAGAATCACATTTAAATGAACTCCTAGCGTCGAGCAGCACTTCCGCCGTCTTCCTTCATCCACTATATCCGGTAGAATACTCGATATCAAGCCGTCATAGGAATCTCTTTCCCAGGCTAGCATGCGTGTCGTCAAGCTCGTTCCTTTCCACCTTATTTCCCTCAATATCGCGCAACTGTCTCGTATTTCCTTTCCCCATGTTCCGTTTCCCCGATGCATCTATCCGAGTATCATCGTATCCTATATTCGACTTCATTCTTGACGACCGTGTCACAGCTACCGACTTGTCACATCTATTTCATTCACTCCGAAAATGTACTAGATGTTTAGTAAATGCACATAGTTCACTGAAATTATGAAGATGTCTGCAGTTGAACTATTATCGACCAATGCGATCCCATTATTCTGTGCTTCCATGAAATTTTAAGATACAACATCAATACAGAATTTAACACTAGAACTATCAAACCAGTCAAAATGACTGGGTCCCTAATTTTTTCCCTCCGCCATTACTGAAGTTATAAAAATGTTTGCATCAGAAATTTTCGAATATGCTTCTTTAACACTTTGACTGCCATGTCACCATGGGTGACAGAATTATTTGTCCATGTTTACAAATAAATTTGTACGTTAATATATTCGTTGCACTAAATTTAGTTGAGATCTGGAGAATACAAGATGGTTCAAAGATAACTATGTGTTATACATTTTAAGTTTTCAATTGTTGCTGCATTAAATAAATTAATTTGATTTTGTGGAATTTTGTAGGCAGTTGGTTGGGCAGTTAAAGTGTCAATGAAGCTCATATTATTATAAAAATTGTATGAAGTTTGAGTAGGTGCATCCTCGTTATTACTATAAAGCAATATGTTTCGTTGGATTTAGTGTTTGTTAGTTCTAGTATTAAGATGCAAATGATTATTTCAAGATATTTTATGTTGCAATGATCAACATTGTAAGTATGTGTCTATTGAAAATAATTGTATACTTTGTATACGAAGGTAGCATGATGGTAGTACTTTTTTCTCAGCGTACATAAAACGACACTGAGGATCTGGATCTTATTACACTAAGTTACAATGTTTGCGATTTTGGATGATCTTGAACTTCTGATTCACTGTTCGCAATTTTTGTGTTATTCAATGTCTTGGACGTTCGTGCTATCGGATATTTTATTTTACTAATTGTTCCCGCTTTGGAATAATTGTTCAACACCTAGTTGTTCGCGCTTTCCGATGAATTCTAATTGTTCCCGGTTTCTGTAATGTTTAGCTTCTGGATGTTCACGATTTCTGTCTTAAAACTTCTATTTAGTTCTTCACAATTTCTGTAATATTACATTTCTAGTTTATTGTTCGCGTTTCTGTGATATTAAACATCTGATTTGTTGTTCCCGATTACTGTGATCTTAAACTTCTAATTTGTTGTTCGCGGTTTCTGTGTCTTAAAACTTCTATTTTGTTCTTCACAATTTCTGAGATATTAAACTTCTAGTTTGTTGTTCGTGATTTCTGTGATATTAAACATCTAATATGTCGTTTTCGATTTCTTGTAATATTAAACTTCTATGTTGTTATTCGCGGTTTATGTGCCTTAAAACCTCCATTTGGTTGTTCGCGATTTGTGTGATATTAAATTTCTAATTTGTTGTTCGCCGTTTTTGTGTCTTAAAACTTCTATTTGGTGCTTCGCAATTTCTGCGATATTAAACTTGTAGTTTGTTGATCGTGATTTCTGTGTCTTAAAACTTCTACTTGTTTGTTCGCGATTTCTAGGATATTAAACTTCTAGTTTGTTCGCAATTTCTGTTTCTTAGAACTTCTATGAGAATCTTGCATTTTGTCCCGTCACTTCGGTTTGGTCGTAATTGGTACAGAATAGTTTGAGGTGGAGGTATATAGCGATTTTTAATTGGTTGTAGGAGTGATGGAATGAGTATACCTGAAGGAGTGGGAAACTGTCAATGAAGGATTATCGTAATTCATTGTAGGTCGTCTGTTCGTCGTTTCGTTGAATGCGTCGCACGCGGTATTCGTTTGTCGGAGTAAAAACTGTCCGTGTTCGGTGTTTGTAAAATGGTCGGCTCCTTCGAAGCCGACTTAAGTGGTGTATTGCATCTCGTTCGGGTATGCTCGTTAATTCGCTGAGGACAGGGTGAAGCACGTCCAATCTTCGGTGTTGCCGTCACAACACACTTATTTTTATTAAGTAACACATATTTGCCACTTTAACGAACGGTAGATTTATTGTTAACGCTACCTCAGTCCCCTAGGCCTGACGATGTCAAATTTACACAATACTATATTACACATAATTCATATAATATTGAAAAATATTCCCACCGTTTCATTGGATTTAATTAAAACAGAAGAACACAAATTGGTTAAGCAAGCCTTTCACTTATGCACGGTTGCAACTCTCCATTTAAAGTTTAATAAAAAGTCACATGAAAAGCTAAAAAACTTGCTCCGCGTTGAACGTGTTAAAGAGGAGCATGCATTTCTGTAGTTGAAAGATCAAATTAATTTTTTTTATGTGATGACAGATAATATTCAGACCCAGAGTCTGTAATGGAAACAATTTCTCGAGTACTATGAGTGGAGGACAAATGCTCACAACGATGGGTTCGACATATGAACCGATAGAGTAGATCGATCAATTGATTTTAGAAAAATGCTTCTCCTGTAAAAACGGGGTTCACAGCACTCGTGTTCCTTTTTCTCGGTATCATTTCATTCGAGCGAATTGAAATTTGGTGTGCTTTTACTGCCGAAGGTAACACGTATTTTAACGGATAACTTTTTTTAAAAATCCAGTCTAAACCTGGATTCACAGTCTCGTTTAGGTTGAAAATAAGAGTGCATAAAACGTGCACATTGATAAAATTGCTGTAGTAAATTCTACTAAATATTCTAATTTTCGTCGACAATTTTCAGAAGAGACTTCAGTTCGAATTTCTTCTTCGCTGTAACTTTCAACAGATCCAAGCGTTTCGTGTTTTTATGCTGTCATTAGATTTTATTTCTGCCTTGCGTCGCGTCGTTCGCCACGGAAGAAATTTTCCTGGCTGATCGTGAAAAATCGAGCACGCGTTCGGCATCCAGAACTTTCATCCTGCTTACCATCCGACTTTTCCGATTGATCGTGGTCTCGAAACTCTCTCCGTTCCCTCGTCCCTTTTTCTCTTCTACAGTAACCCTTGTCCTTCGATGGACTATGTTAAATCGCACAGAGGTTCACGAATTCGATGCATTTCTAGGAATGCTGATTCGTCAGGAACTATCGGGAAAATCACACAAACAAGTGCACACTCTTGCCCAAAATGGTAGAACATGCATGCTGTGTATAAACTTCTGAAGATTATATAGAATTTTTTGATATACCACGCTCTACACCATCACTCCAAGAAGTCTAATCCAAAACTGACACAGACCTAAACCAGGCATAACTAAAATTCTTCAAATCTAACCCTGCGTGGAGCAACAATTTCGAAGTAGGATTCCTTCCCGATTCTTATCAGCTTCAAATATGTTATCTGGCATACAAGTTGTCGCTGAGTTTAGTTTTCGAGATATCTGTAAAAAAGCTGCTGGATCCACTAGTGCAAACTCTGCAATTTTAAACGAAGTTTGGTTAGGTCTAAATTGGATTTTTTTAGATAAATTGTATGAGTAGGGGCGAATAATCTGTGTGTCGAGAATTTTCTGTAGTAGATATTTGTAGTTTGTCAATCTTTTACACTGGAAGTCATTTTAACTTAAAAAAAGAATATTTCTACCGATTTAGAAAATTCTTCTTCTTTGTAACTCTCATTTTAGGGTATATATGATACTGATCATTGCCCCATGCAATACTTAGACGTTTAGTATTTCATTACTTATAAACAAATTTTAAAAACCTAGACAATGATCCAAATAATGTTATAGCAATTTTATTGGAACCTCAGAGTCGAGGTTAATCCTGATTAACTCTGAACGTTAACCCTTAGTTCTCCTATAGCGCTTCTGAGGCGACACTAAAATTTTTACGCTGCTATGTTTGCATTCAAGAAATAGGTAAAAATTAAAGTGTTTCACATACGAGTAATAGTAATAATAGTAACAAACTTTCTATGTACGGAAGGAAATGAACCATGTACGATGTGAGACTATACTAGATAAATAAATGTCTTGATTTTAGAATTGAAATAGCATGGAGTGCGAAGAGTTAAGTATCTCAATCATAAGTATATGGGAAAGAGTTGTTTGAACCGATAACCATGACAACGTATATCAAGCCCATTAAAACGGGTAAAGAGTCCTGTTTTCTAGATGTTCGCCAACGATACGTCAGTTTGAAATATTTTTAAAAGGAATGTACACTTCGATTGTAGAAGAAGAATTTTCCTGGATCGATGTTCCGGTAATTGAAGCTTCGTTCGGAATTCAATTGGTTAAACGTTCCAAAAAGCCGGGTCTACATAAATCTTAAAAGTCTTTTGTGCATTTGTTCCATTCTCAAAGCGGAACAAAGCCTACTGAAGCCTCAGTCATGTAACCAGCTGCTCCGTACGGATCCAACCGAAAATATCCCGTGAACCGTGCAAACGGTTCCCTTGTCTTCCCCACGGAAGCGTGGTACTTTTAAAGCAGCGACGCAACAGCAGCAGAACAGAACAGAAAAAAGCTATCCAGGTTGCATCTCTGTTGCGATTAAGGTACAGCCGACGGTTTTTTGGGGCGAGCCGCGATTTAACGCTGAACTCGAGAGCATACGATGGCATGTACCGGATGTATTTGTGATACAGTTTGCATATATTTGTCTGGGAGCGATCCTGCTGCCCCTACACCCTTGAAGAAAATGGTAGCACGCGTGCATTGTCTTTAATTTCTTAAATAAACACACAGTACCGTAGTTGTTCCGGCGAATAAAGAAAGAAACTGTCGACGAATAAACTCCAGCTTGCTCGCTTCCTGAACAAGCAAAACGAAACAGAAATTCTCGGAACAAAATGATGGCACATTTGAGCTTCGTGCTAATATTCTACGAAGTAATGTTTTAACACCTTCTACTATAATATCGAGTCATACTCGTACTGAAGATTTCAAACGAAATCTAAAGATATTGCTGTCCTTTCCGTTCAGCTTGCAGCAAGCGAACACTTAATGGCGATTTTATACTTTGTTTCAACTTCTAAAATATTCAAGTCAAATGGTAGATGTAAATACAAAAACAGGATTTTGTCCCAAACCAAAAATTGTCGTTGAATACAATAAAGCAAAGATCTCGATTGACTTATCAGACCAGATGAGTGCTTATAATAGTCCCTTGAGAAGAATTATAAAATGATATAAAAAATTAGTTTTCGAGTTTATTTTAAATACTGCTATTATAAATGCTCTGTTCATGTCCGAAGAAGTAATGGGAAACAAAATATCAGTCACGTCATTTCGAAGACAATTGGTGGATGTACTTACACAACAATCGGTTCAGGAAATTCCTATGCATATTGAAAAAGGAATTGTTCACCAATTACGGAAAAAGAAGTGGACGTTCAGAAAATCCGAAGACATTGTTTGGGATGTTGCAACAAAAATTCAACGCTATTCGGACGCAAGACAGCCAAAAATTTGACTTAAAAAGTCGTCACGTTTCATAATACATGAAAAAGCAAACCATACTTTTGTTTAGAATATTTCAATAAATTTCATTGAAATTACCACATTTATTTTTTAACTTCGATACTGTCGGTCCCAGGGACCGACGACAGGCTGTACGTGTTCACAACGAAATAAAATTCTATTTAGTTCATTGCCAATAGAGGTCCTTGAAAAATATATAGTCATACAATAAATATAAAGATGTACTTCTCTAGGATATGAAGGATGACAAGAAAAGAGAAGAAGATTTCCAAAAGTATTAAAAAGCTGATGCGATTTGTTTCTTTCATTTAGGCTACTTGAAATATGTTCATAGCAGTCGTGCGCGACATATGCGATATCGTGAACTTTTGAAATTAGTCGTCTAAACACAAAGCAGCAATGCTTTGCATCTAGCGGTACACCGATGATGTATAATATATGGGCGTTTGCGGTGCTGCAAATGAGTAACGCTAGACGCCATCTGTTCGTCCTCGATGCTGTAGGAATCAAGATGGTTCTGTCGTATAAAATATGGCGCGCCATAACTGCAATGTGCAAGCCTTTGATTATAACATAAAATCCGTAACGTGTTACTCAAGATTTTACGTTTCTGTTTTCAATCTTTTCAGTGGCGACGTAATAAGTATTGCGCTCGCGAAACCCTACGGTGTTCGTACATATATCTAAAATTAATATGCAAATGAATTGTTTAGACGAGAAATTTGACATATTTTAACGATCATTGCTACGAATAAATATTTGCCAGAAAACTTTTACAAAACGTCGTTCTTGAAAACTTTTAATTAACAGGTCACTTGCTCCTACTACTTCTGGTGTATCAAATTAAACGACGTTAGTGATAGCAGCTAAATAACGTCGTATTTTTAAGCGCTTCGGTATTCTATATTGCCGACAGTATTCCAAATATGCAACGCTTCCTCCAAACAATCGAACGGCGAATGAAAGCCGGTGTGTTTGAATTGACGCATTCCCTTCCATTACGGAGCAGCGTTAAATAAGTGGTAGTATGTGGAGTAATGAGTGGTTTCCATAAAAATTCTTGGATTACTAACAACCAGCCGAAGAATACACGGACGAGTTGATCAAGGAAATCAACTCGTTAACTCGGTCCATTTCCCGTCGCCACGTGGTCCTGTGGTTCAGTTTGTTCAAGGACGTCTCCACGGTTTAAGGGAGTCGGGATAGCTGGCTGAAAACCACAGGATGCGGCCAGGATTCACTGGTCGGCGTCCAGCTTGGCCAGTAATCTACGCTGCGTCACGTGCGAATTTACTGACTTAAATAATGAGCTCTGGTATCTTCAAGGAGTCGCTATCGATATATCGAATTTGATGGAAATGTTGCCTACTGACTTTTCCCTTCCACGGTGTCCGTTCGTATCGCGCTCTAACGCGGTTAATAAAGGGGATCCCAAAATTAACGCAAGATTTGAATATGCCGCCATTTTTGCAGTAAATTGTTGACAACCCTGAAAAAAGAACAATTTGACAGCTGAGAGTTTAGGGTTAGTAAAAATGGAGCGTTATACGATACAACAACGTGTTTTCATTATTGAACAATATTTCAAAAATAATGGAAGTTTGGCGGCCGTAGTTCGAAAATTTTATACAAAATGTGGTCAAAATAGTGTTTTAACCTCGTCAACTGTGAAAAGATTAATTGAAAAGTTCAGGGAGACTGGATCAGTTGGAGACGCTAAACACACCGGTTGTCCAAACACAAGCCGTTCAAATGTCAATATCGAAGCAGTGCGTGAGAGTGTTGATGAAAACCCAGGAACGTCAATTCGGCGTCGTGGACAAGAATTGCAAATTTCAAGAAGCTCTCTACAGCGTATACTCACAAAAGATCTGTGTCTCCATGCTTACAAAATTCAATTAATACAACAACTGAAGCCTAATAACCATGAACAGCGAAGAGAGTTCGTAGAATGGATTATTGAACATCGACAAGTGGATGCTGATTTTTCGAGCAAAATCATCCTAAGCGATAAAGCACATTTTCACCTTGATGGCTTTGTTAATCGCCAAAATTGCAGTGTTTGGGGTTCGGAAAACCCACATGTGATTGTCGAACAACAAATCCACCCACAACGTGTCACTGTTTGGTGCGGATTTTGGGCTGGAGGCATAATTGGACCATACTTTTTTCAAAATAAGGCTGGTCAAGCAGTAACTGTTACTGGTGCTCGATATCGCGACATGATAACACAGTTCTTTCTGCCGAAATTGGATGCTACTGATGTGGCCAATATGTGGTTTCAACAAGACGGTGCCACATGCCATACAGCCAGTGAAATAATTCAATTACTTCATGAGACATTTCCTGGTCGTGTACTCTCTCGTTTCAGTGATCAGAATTGGCCCCCTAGATCGTGTGATTTAACACCATTAGATTTCTTCTTATCGGGTTATTTGAAGTCAAAGGTCTATGTCAAAAAGCCCACAACCACCCGTGCATTACAGGAGGAAATTAAATGCTGCATCAACGAAATTCAGTCACAATTATGCAGAAAGGTCATGAAAAATTTTGACAAAAGAGTGCGTATGTGCCAGAAAAGCCGTGGAGGCCATTTGCCCGATGTGTTATTCCATAAATAACCCTATCCTACATACTTTATGATTCAATGAAAAAATAACAATCTAAAGACTAAAAACTGTGTTTTCTATTTAATTCAAACCTTGCCTTAAATTTGGGGACACCCTTTAATTTAGCATCGTCGAAGGTTCAAATTCCTTTCAGACTCCTGACAGTTCGCGATGATTCTCTGATATCCGGTTAGATCATGGGGATAATACTTTGTTGCATCAAGGAAGGACGAGATGTAGTTATAACAAGAAGTAAAACTCTGTGTTAACACTTTGCTGGCCGCTCATTTGTCGCATTGCCGTTACACTGCCGCCGGCGATATTGGCACATATTCTACTGCCCGCGTAGTTGCAATATAATAATTATTAAAAAAGGCATGGAAGTAGGGTTAAAAATCAACTTCTGACCAATCCCAGGTCAAAGAAATCTCTTCGTCGCTTTCAGAGTCACTAATTATCGGTCTTCTCTTATTTTTGAATCGTCTCACGACGATATCGCCCCCACTATCCACATCACCATCGCTTTCGCTATCAGAATTATTAGCCACGTCTGATAACACATCGACATATATTTCTTTAGCAGAGAGCATGTTGGAGGATATTTTGTAACTTGTAATAGATCTAAGCTTTCGATATTCGAAGATAGAGAAGGACAGTCTCAAACTAATAGAATGAGCGTCCGCTTAAAAGATTTTAACAAAAGATGATCTGATAAATTTGGAAGGGAAACAGTAGAAACCACTGTTCCCTGTTCGTCAATTGTAGCTGTGCATTAATATGTCTAAGTATACAAACATCATCGCTGATAAAAAGAAGTCACGCGTACGTGACAACGGACGGCAAATTGTTAAAACGCGAACGGTGATCTTCTAAACAGATGTAAGGATGTCTACAATGCGGGCTACCAGTCCTGGCTATTTTTGAGTGACATTTTCAAGTGGTGGTTTCAGCCGTCTTTTCATTTATATTACAGTCGAGATTCTTTAAGTTTACAAAGTCTGTAAATATGAAATGATATAGTTACAGTCGAATCGCGTCGTTCGCGCCATTTTCTTATTTTGACACCTGATGAAGATTTTCAACTCACAACCATGCAAATTTCATACAACAACGTTGAACGTGTCGAATTTTATGCCTGGAAACTACGATTTGCGGACAGCATTGATTTTCTGTTAACATTTGAAGAAAACTGCTGCAGAATCGCATCGAATGCTTGTCGAATCTTACGGTGAGCAAACTCTTGGTAAATCACAGTGCTTTGAGTGGTTTAAAAATTCAAAAGTGGCGATTTTTATGTAAACAACGAAGAACGTGGAAAACCACCGAAAAAGTTTGAAGACAGCGAATTGCAAGCATTGTTGGATGAGGATGAGCTCAAACGTAACAACTTTCGGGAAAGATTCGGAAGATACGGCAATACAAAGTGATTTTGCTTCATGATAATGCACCATCGAACACAACAAAACGAGTCTAGGAAACGATTGAGGCGTTTAGTTGGGAAATACTTTCGCACACGACTTACGCACCAGACTTGGCTCCATCCGATTATTAATTACTATTGAATTATTAAATTATTATTAAAATGTACGAAAATGACTCGATGACTGATTTGCCTCAAAAGAGGAAATGTTTTTTTGGCGAAGCATCCCCAAATTGTCAGAGAGATGGGAAAAATGTATAGCTACCGATGGGTAATACTTTGAACAAAATATTTTGTATTATTTTTATACAATAAACGTATATGTTTTACACAAAAATTTCTCCGTGAAAAACAGCAACTTAAATGAAGCCGACGATGATATATCATGTCCGGAACTGAAATGATTAAAGGTCAATGTTCCAATTTCTTTGCCAATGTGAAATCAGTTTGCTTACTATTTGCACCTTTCATTCGTCATTACACAGCGGATCTGTGTACGAAATCAAAATTACCTGTATCGATTCGGTGGAGCAGGAATGAAGTAGAAATTTCCTTCTTTCACTAATGATTTCGATCAGTTAGAAATAATACATCCATATCTAAAAATTTATATTATCTTTCCGTTCTTTCAAATAGCATTTACTCGTTTTTGTCATACATGCATAAAATCCATAGACTCTCCATCGCCCTCTCGTAAATATTCCTATGCCGAACGATTATTGGACGACTTTGTGGATTCATTCATAACCAAATAGCGACGACTCAGTTTGATCTTAACCATGCCCCATCGAAATGCTGTCATAAATACCTTGAACGTGAAGAATGCCTCGGTATGAGTAATTGATTATACTTAAAATAAGATGGCGTTAACAAATGCGAAGGATTTTGCCACATTCAAGAAAAAGAGAAACCTTGAGTAAGTTCAGCTCACAGAACAGCGATCCCTGGACGATAGAAGAAACGAGAACAGACTCGGTTGGAAGGAGAGGAAAAAAGGTGGGATAAAAATGCTGGAAAGATAAAGAGAGAAGGAAAAAGGAAAGATAACAGAGGGGCGGGCAGCGAGGAGAAACGACGGGAACTGGAATAAAAATGAGGGTAGTTACCGATGGTGGTTGGATCTTTCATTTGATTCTACGCTCCTAGAAAAATTGCATTTGTCCCTGGTAGCCTTTGGGCGCTGAGAAAGATACGGCACTGTGCAAAAGGGCGCCCCCGGGACCTTTACGCACGATCAGATATTATGTTAAACGTTTTTAGTTATTCACTCGAAGCTCCCCGGGTTGATTTCTTTCTCTGACGTAAATCCGTCTTTAGTGATCGTGAACGATTCTCGCTCGAGAAAACGATCCCGTTCGTTCGCCATCTCTTTAACGAATGGTTGACCTTTGAGGGAAAGCCTCGAGGGCTTATCGGTGTCTTGAGGGTTAGCAGAATCGTTCTTAGATGGGAGGGGACAGCCGGCTGATACAGAGCATCGATAGAAGACAGGCGCAATCGAAGATAACACGATTCGGGAGATAATGAAATATCTGAGATCGTTTCTTTACCTCCGTCGCAATTGGGGACGCTATCTGGAGTCACCAATTATAGAATTCCACGTAAGACAAATCGCTGCTTCGATACCGAATTCACGGGTTGAATCAACAATTTTTTAAATTCCTGTGGTTAGCCCATGCTAGTAGGTCGTCCTCAAGATTTGCATTGAAAAAGGAACAATTACATTGACAAATATCTTCTTTAAAAACAAAGCATTTAGGTAACACGAGGGAAGATTAAATTATGCTTTTAACATCGTTCAAAATAAGTATATTAACATACAGGATATACAGTGTAAAAAGTATTTGATGGCTCTTTACATGGATTTTCTTGACATGTTACAAGAACTAATTTCCTATGTAATCCGAAAATAATTATTTTAAAAAAGTCGCTATTGGTCGCAATTATAAAGAAAGAAGTAAAGGTTGCGATTTTTAAGTGCCTTATTTGCATCTATAGTGAAACTTTAGAAGGTGCCATTATGTAGATCTAAATAATTTATATACATGCACGGAGTAGCATAAAAATCCATCGAAGTTGCTATAAAGCACAATTGATTGAAAATAGTAAAAATTGTAAGAAACTGCGACTTCAATGATTTGCAAACACTAAATTCAAAGGCTTCTACAGAAAGTTTGCTTTATTCGTAGCATTATTAACTATTAAACTAATCTTTCCAACATCTTAACAAAATTCTAGCTGGTTATACCAACATCTAAACAAGTTATTTGTTTTTAAAAGATGTACAAATAGTTTTTATTCTGAATTTACTCCTCTTCTAGATGCCGTTGAAAGACGAGATTTATACTGCTTAATCTGTAGTAATCTAATAACTTTCATTACAGCATTCTAGACCCATCTCTTCCCAACAGCGAGAGGCATTCAAGCATTTGACGGAGTCGACCGAGCACAATTTATATAATAATTCGAATAAAATTCACGCCAAGCGCAACGGTTTGTAGGTGCGACTTTTATAATATGCCAAATTAAATTTAAGCTGATTAAGCGTGATTGCGTATTTCGCAGCTTTTGTATTTAGTGTGGCCAACCTTCGGATGCCGTGCGCAGATTACGCGTTCCGCTCTTTCATCTCTGCGTTGCTTTGTTGGAAAAATCGGTACGTCAATCTGGCCACAGAATTATCCCGATGCCGGTAAAGGAACAACAAGGTCAATTGTCACCAGGAAGCGTTCAAAACGCGTGTGAGCATCCTTTTGCGTACCGCCCATTCGACTCAGTGTTTCATCGTGAAAGCTTCTGTGTGAGAGAACATAGGCATGATCGAGAATGGATAAAGCAACTGGCGAGTTAACCACCATGATCGTTACGGACGACGAAGACCACGTGCAGAAATAACGAATTTATCGTAATTCGGAAAATTTAGAACACCTGGAAGAATCGTAACTGGCAATCACATTTTTGGTGCTTGTACATCACCAAGCAAAAATAATTCACAACCATAGCTGTAGGACTCTGCGTAACTTTTTACAATTTGCCCCCATTCTTTCGACATATTGTATTGCCAATCACTCTCGAATTCTAAGGAATAACGTACAGTACATTCTAAAGAATAACGTTTGAATATGAATAACTTCATAAAAATTGGATCACACGTCTTGACATTTCTCGAGCAATTAGATACATTGATTTACTAAACGATATGCGAAAAGGATTTTGAAAAAGTTGCAATTGGTATGAATTACGTGACAAATATAAAAGGAACGTTCTAAATATTTTGTATTTAAGTTACGTACTAAGAATTTTAAAGTCGCATCTTGTGGATCTATGATAATTATACACATGTAAGAAAAATTCATTAAGATCGAGCATAATCGAAAATAATGAAAATCGCAATTTTTTACGATTCTTAATCAGTTTCTACTTAAACTCCACCAATTCTTACATCTTTCTGTGCGCGTCATTTTTTTCGGCGTCAATCGATTTCGATGAAATTTTCAGCGTGCGTATAACTAACACAGATCTTTTCGTTACTTTTTATTATTTTTCATATAATTTCTACTAATTAGAATTATTTTGAAATTATTTCTGCTCATCGTTTAGTAAATCAATGCTTCTAGTTGTTCCAGAAAAGTCAAGTCGTTTGGTTCAATTTTTAAAAAATTATTTAGATTTAAAGAGTGTCCGAATACTTTCGTGCGGTCCTTGGGAGCACTCCTACAACTAAGCTTTCTTAACCTTGAATCTACCGAACATTAAAATTGGCTCGCCTATATTGTCTCATAAAAATGACAGAATTTGGTTTACTTAGATTTTGTACAATTTTTATTACAATATATAATGAATGAAAAAAATATATTTACTAAAGAACGAGTGAATAAAGAAATATATTGATTACATGGCTTAAATAACTCTAGTGGAACGAAAATGAAATCAATTTGATTAATAATTCCTTATGTATGCATCCTTTCGATCTCAGTAATCGCGAATTATAGATACTGCAAGACATGATTTTGACGTATCATGTGAACTTAGTTAGAATTATATATGTACGCTAGTCGGTTATATAGGTACAAACCATGACCTATAATTACCAATAAACAAAGGTTGTTCCGTGAAATTTGACAGTACAACCGTACTTCGTAAATCCCAGCGCGACGCGAGCCCAGTATTTCGTTACCGATTAGACGTCATAGACAGTTTAATAAATTGTTTAGTTGGTCGAGAAACATTGTCCTCGGGTCACAAGTAAATTGTGGAAAATGGTCGAGAAATTCTCGCGTCATTACGGTTTCGGCCCCAGTACTGCGATAAATGATGTTTCATAGCCAACTCATGAAAAATATGTGCATGATATTTTGGCGTCGGCGTTCGATAGCTTTCCGTTGACAGTCACCTTCAAACGCACGCGCACATTCTTCTAAATAGACGTCACATGACACGGAAATTACAAAAGACCACGCGGACGCTATTCAAATCGCATTTGCTCGGATATTGCTGGACGTTCGCGGATTATAATGTCCCGAAAACATTGCCTTCTGGGACGTTATAGTTCGAAAATATCAAAGAATCGCAGTGTCACCCGAATTTCGTTCGTTCTATAAACGTTTCAACGGTATTGAATTCATGCGGCGCATAAAGCGCCGCAAGCTCACTATACAAAGCAGCATGCTTTACTGTAAATCTATTTTCTTTTGTGTCAATGTTAATGGACGTCTCGTGTATTCGACGTGCCATGGATTTTTAAATTAATGAACAATCAACGTGCCGCATCATCATTCGACATCGAATGTTTTCGATAGTTTAGCTTCGGACGTCGAGGTTGACACATTATATCACGAAGCTGTGGCTGTAGTGATAGAAATAAATTTTCTCGTGAACATAATTTTAATTACATGCGTAAAAACGTCCGCGATGTTATAGTTATGTTGAGAACTACTACAACATTTCTAAAACGAACCAAATATGTCTATGAAAAATTTGTACAGCAAATACTGTCAGACAAGTTGGTTGCCTAAAGAACTTTCAAGATACAGAATGAACGTTCCTCTACATATTATCGATCGACAGTGAATGATACATAAAAATATCTGTCAACAATTCCAAGAAATAAAAACCAAATTGAAAGTTCGCTCTCTCGTTATTCATATACATTGATCAAAAGTAATACATAGATTCTTCAAAATTTGTGTATTTTAAATTTCACCTTCTCAATTTTATTGTAATTGCATTAAATTCGTTGCATGTCAATTGTTATCTTGTCTATTATTATGTACATAAACAAATTTTTTTAAACATAAAGAAACTATCTCTGTTAGTATATTTTACTTTGTAATCTTCTCGGAAGATTCGCTTAGAATCTTAGTAATTAAATCAAAATGTTAGGTAAGCGTTTGTGTTTATATATTAACCATACTTGAAGAAACAGTAAAATATAATTTTATAATACCCATCGATCATTTTAGTACACGCACGTTTTGAATAATCCTACAGACAATCTTATACAATGTAAAACACAGAAAGCACATCAGCTGTTCATAAATTACTAAAGAAAAGTTTAACGTAGAGCTTTGTAATGGAGTTGAGGTTACTTTATTGAATTAAAATGATTAAACATACATGATCTGTCTTATCGATTTCTTTATCCGTGCAGTTATATATGAGTAATGAAAGACAGAATATATTTAGTATCCATATAGATTTTCTTGTCACTTTTAGAGCAAGTATAGACAGTTTCTTACGATTCAATTCTCGAACTGATGTATAAAACCGTAGCACCATTTACGAAACCTCTCGGGGCTTTTTAAAAATTCAACTTCGCCTTGAAATAAATATTTATTATCATAGAATACGTCTTATACAAGGAATGCATGAATAATATAAAATATACGCGATCTGTATTTATAAATCAACCAAAATCACTGCATTTTGAAACAGTAGAAATACTCAAAGAATCGAAGAGAATCAATATATATTATTTTAAATCTAGCAAGATTATTAAGAAAAGATCTCGAGTCGCTCGTATCAACTGCAAAAGATTTGCAATCTATTGTATATTCTGCGAGAAATCAGCGAGAAAATGGCAAGGAATCACAAAACAACGCAATCCTATGAAAAAGTAATTATAACGGACTATTATAAAACTAACGGACTACATTCAATACATTTATCTGTAAACGCGTCATGCAATAAACGTTCACGATTCGTTCCGCAGAGCTGGATTTATGCGAAGCGTTTGGCAACTTTCCCCGACTAAATACGAGCACTCAATTCCACAGCCGCGTTACGGAATCACGAGCTTAGTCACTTTCAAGTAAACTGAGATTGACGGTCCAAGGATCGTCTAATAGACTGTCGATGGTTCCTTGGCGCGAGGCTATAGCTCGCTAGATGACCACTTGGGTCGAAGGCCTGCCATTAGGTTGGCTGTCCCCCAACAGACCCAGGCGACAGCAGTGTAACGCCCGTTTTAATAACGTGTCAGAGAGGAACGAACGTTGACGTTCTTTGGCTAGCTGTATGCCAGGCGGAGGACAATGCTTGTGCCCGTGGCTGGAATATTTTAGAGATAAGTTCGCTAGAACGAAGCTGCCCCGAGAACGTTCCGAAGCTGTCCCGCTTTCGCCCTGGAAAGAGAGCCGAGGGTCTGCGGTTCTGGACAGGAGAAGATTAAACTAGGAAGAAAGTCGAATGAACTGGGGTGACGGACGAATGCCGATAGCGGAGTAGGCGATGGGGGTGGGGTGTCTGGTCAGAAAAATAGAGATGTTACAGAAAAAAATAAAAAACGTGGTGGAGGATGAAAATGGAACTCCGACGAAAACAAAAATCAGGAAAGAAGTATGGAAGAAGCCAGGGAACTCGTGCGACTACTACAAGCCGACGGGCCAGGTGGTGGAGGAATATATAGCAGGGAACGGAGCGGAAGGTATGCAAAGTTTGGAACTTAATTCATTTCTAAGGCGTCTCACGCGAACCCTGAACGTGCCGGATCGGCCGCCGCGGTGTTATAGTTACCATTGCGGCTTCCGTAGATTTGTGCTTCCGCAAATTATTAACCGCAATACCGGTGTCCGTCGCGGGCTTCGCTAAACAACTTCATCCCCAAACTGGAAATCACACCGAGAACCGTTGTTCGGAAACTTTCCTCGGATTTGTCCGCGACAGGTTATTTTTGAGAGACAGCGAAGGCGGATACAAAATGTGATCAAACAAGGGAACCAGACGTTGTCAATTTTCTTGCTACGGTGTTACACAATTTAATAGCTTTGCTTTCCTACATCCATCTGTCAATTTTCATTCGGCTGCGGATATTTTAACGCGTGCTGAATGCAATTTAGTGGAAGTACCCTCGATGTCAAAAGATAAGGTGAGTTTTTTTGTACTTTGATAGAATATCGGAAGAAAATGTACGTTTTAGTGAATCAATTGTAGGGGTCGCGTAACTGCAGATATACAGTGGCTCGCGAAAGTATTCGGTCAATCTTTAAATCGATATAACTTTTTAAATATCGAACCAAAGGACTTGACTTTTCTGGATCAACTAGAAGCATTGATTTATTAAATGGTGTGCAAAAGTAATTTGGAAATAATTCTAATTGGTAGAAATTACATAACAAATAATGGAAAGTAATGAAAATTTAAAATATGCGTTTTGTAGATCTGTGTTAGTTATACCTGTGCTGAAAATTTCATCGAAATCGATTGATACAGAAAAAAACTTCATGAGTAGAAAGATATAAGAATTTGCGATTTTCGCCATTTTCGTTGGCATGCAGCTCGTGTGTACGTCGATCGATTTTATTGAATTTTTCTGCATGCGTATAACGATCATAGATGTATAATATGCGTCTTTAAAAATGTTAGTACGTGGCTCAACTAAAAACTATTTAAAAGTTCCTATTTAAAGATCTTTTTCGCACATTATTTAGATCAAATCGATGCAATCTAATCGTTCAAGTGAAGACGTTTGTTCCAATCGTAAAGAAGTTATTTAGATTTAAAGAGTGTCCGAATACTTTCGTGAGCCACTGTATATACGGTGAATTATGTGCAGTATAAACATTGCTATCCTCAAGTAAAACAGTTTTCTCTTGTCAGTTGTAAACCTGCAGAGAAAGCATTAATATTACAATGTCGCGAAAAATCTCCAGAATGTGATATTTAATACAAATAGATTAATATGTGTAGTTATTAAAATAGACAATGGATAAAAATGAAGTGACCCAAAGCGTGCATTAAAGTGTTAAGTAGTTTTACGCATAAACTCTAGATCATGCTGACATTGAATGCCATGCGTTCGTTATGATCGTCTTCAAGAAGTTAGGAAACTGTCTTTTAGGCGAGGAAAATATTCTCCTTAGCTCTGACTTAGTTAACATCATTTTGCATAACGAGTTACGAAATTTTTTAACATATTCGACACATACGTTGGTATAATAAATAATAGCTGTGCTGCTCGCTAGACACGAAATTGCTCTCGAATCTCGTCGTTACAACGAGTTCGTCGACACGATGTGCTCTGATTCTAGCGATCGTTTCGCGACTTCACGAAATTACGTTTCCGGGGAACGGCTGGAAACGGCTGGAACCTTTGTAGGGATTAAGATCGTGATGAAAATACGCCGGCATCTTTTACAGGATTTAGGTACCGTCTTCCTCCGTCGGTCTTCGCTTTCTCTCTACTTGCTGCCTTTTCCTTTCGCTCTTCCTTTCATCGCGCGACGTCTGACACGGTAAAGTAAAGGCGTTTAACTTCGGAGGCTAGGTTCTGCAAGTTAATCGTCTTACAGTTTTCTTGTAGAAACTGGGCTACCAACGATCTATTTGTATGTATATAGTTAGTGTTGCTGAAGGCATTTCGTTCTGACCCGGTCGCCGTTGCTTTAGTAATAAATTCTTCTGTCGAAATGCGATAAACTCTCTTCAAGTTAATCATTAATTCTTACCTGCTGGAATCTTGGTTCACGGACCGTTTATTTTTAAATGGCTGGAAGAATTTCAAACTAAAATGGCCGTGGCTAATTGCTACCCGCTTGAGACTTTTATTGTGCACATATAATTTCCTCTTCGAGGAGAATTTCATGACAATAATATTTTTCATGAAGGAGGTGTCAATCGGCAATAATAAAATTTTTACTTAAGACTTGAACGTATCAATTTATATTTTTTGTCGTGGTTCACCTTGAATGACCTTGAATAACCTTCATAGTAAGTCATTGTATTCATCTTGAAACACAATCAGAATGTAAATAAAGTACCGTACTATTATATTTAAGCATACGTAATTGACCTTCGTATCTCCTTGACGCTTCTATATAGAAACAAAATAGTAATAACAAGCTATGAACTCGTCGATATTAAATAAGTTTGTTTTGATACATTTCTTCTGTCTTCAAAATCAAGCGAGTTATTCATGCATCCACTCTGGATAATTCTTTTTTATCAGAAGAAAATAGAAATCGTCAACCGATTATAAATTTACAACCTTTATACAATTCTGAATTATGATATTTTTCTCAAAATCAACTGTTTTTAATGAATTTGACTGCTTTCTACATTTTCTTACCTTCTAAATGATAGCAGTAATACCGCTGGAAATTCTGTGCATTTATATGAATTTATTATTTTCAATCCACTGAAGTGACTCACAGAGAAACTAAACAAGTGTGTAGCTTTTATATCTTGTAATTAACGTAGACAATTTTTATTTTACATAAAAATCCACAGTCTGTTAATACTTTATAATGATAATTGATAATAAATTTAATTTTGCTTGTATACTTCCATTTGATAATTATATTAACGCGAGAACGAGTTCTACAAAGTAAATGACGTAACGCGATAAGGTAAAACATCGCCTACAATAAAAAAAAACTAAAAATACATGAAAACAAAGAATTAACACATAAAACGATAGGTGTGTTGAAAATAACAAAGGGTATATCGCGTTAAAATGAAAAAAACGCGAAGATTTACACGTCGAGCCACAAATTTGATCGACTATAACATTCATTAAATACACTTTCGATATATTCAACGTGAGTTTGCTCTCGGTCGGAATATTCTGTGACCATTCCCGTTCGTTAATTCATACGGATAGCGGCGGAACGATTAAAATCACCGATGTAAATGGAAAAGTCGCGGACGCCGTCGCGTGGGTGCCAGAGCGGCGCAGCACAGCGAAAGATAGAAACGTCAATTACCGAACGGGGGGAGGGCCGAGATTATCGAAATACCATCCGTTTGAATTATCACGCCGCCACTTGGCCAGGAATATCGATTAACCGGATACTCATATAGAATGTAAATAAGCTCTCCACGTGCCGTTGTTTATTCGAGCCTAGCGGCCATTTATTGTTCCCTGGCGTTGCGGCCCGAGGCGGGCGCATCGTTCTACGAATTTATCTGTTGCGGGGCGCACGCGGCCGCTTAGTCGACATGAGATACGATTTGCAGACCTCGGGAAATCCAGTTTTTGCAATAACGCGACGATACCGCTTTGTCTTCAGCTTGAAACGACAGTATTCCTGCGTGTCCCGCACCAGAAACGCGCTCTACCGTCGAGTTTCCCTTCACGAGGACCGTGGTCTCAGAGTTTCCGCGCGTTTCTCCTTGATCGGGTCACATCCGCTTTGCTAGAGCCAGCATTAAAAACCATAGGAAGTTCATCTAAACATTCAACTCCGACCTCGAATCATGGAATGTTTGGATAATGAGGAATTTTCGGCGAAAGTCCACGTGAAAACATAAGAACCGAACGGAGTTAACGCCTGCATTGTACTTCGTAGAAGCCGCATTAACCAAATTACGCTGGTGAATAAAATTGTATGATCTTCAGAAAATTAGCAGAATAAGGAAAACCGTTGCATTTGTTGTTTATCAGGCAGCATCGTAATTAAATAAATAAAATAGCTCGATGCGCTTTCAATTTGAACGAATATAATTTAATTTCGCTTGGATAACGTTGAAAGAGACATTACCATTGAAAATAAAGAATTGCCAAAATAATTATATGTACTGATGGAAGATTTATGACCCATAGTAAATATATTTCATTTACTTTAGAACCTGTCAATATATAATAAAAATATTGTATTCGCTGAAATTTTCTTTCCTATATCAAATACTATTTCATTTAATCAAAAACGGTAACACTATCTTTCACAGCTAGAATAAATAGAACGTTGTCTTTAACAATTCTCCAAGCGTACGGAAAAATTTATATTTTATATACAATTTAAAGCACAAATATTGATTGTGAAATAATTTTATTCTATTTGAATTCGAATGAAAGGTATCATATGCATATTCAGTACACAGGTTTATTATTGCGAGGGTTGCACATGACTTATTATTATACGAGCATGTAGAATTGTTAAAATTTTGGTTCATATATTTAATAAATGACTACCTCAATTGCTGTTTCCGTATCAATATTTTATATTACTTTTATTATTTCTGTATGCACCAACCGAAGAAGAAGAAAAAAACATTGTAACGCAACCAACGTTAAAATATGTTACCGGGTATAATAAATATTGAAATCACGTTCGGTTACGTTAATTAAAATTTCTACACGTTACCAACAAGCGACAGAACCAATTAGAAACCAACCATTATGCTTACTTGCAGCGAGGCTTGCAACATTAATTTATTAACAAGAATTTAGCTACCACGAGGAAAGGATTACACGCACCGCGAATTACCCTATAATAGGTACAGTTCAAGGTCACCAAGCGTTCAACAACGACGGTAAAGGGCTCTTCTTCGCGATACGTTCGTTACTGTGTACCATCCTTATTTGCTTCGCGAAAGTGATACAACGAAACAACTGCTCCATCGCAAATGAAGTGGATTCCGTGCATGAACGAGGCAAGCGGATGTGTTTATAGAATACACTTCTGCGTGTCGGCCACTCCGGACGTAAAGTGGCACACTTTAGATACGAGTCGTTCGAAAACGTTACACGTAGCATGTAATTTTCTTCTTCGCCCATTCTTTTCGCTGTCCATCCCGTTTTCTCACTCTTTCTCTTTCTCTCCGCTTGATCTTCTTTTTTTTTGCATTGTTCTGTTCCACCGCGCTACACTTAAGCGGCGTATCGTTCCTATTTTTTTCTTCGCTACGTGGCTGTGGGAATAAACGAGTCAACGATAATGTTTCCCGAGCAAAAGTGGTGTTCATCCTTTATAAAGCGATACGGAAGCTCCGACGAACATGGGGATGCACTTAACAAATCTGAAATTGACCCGCTAGCCTACGCGGTGGCCACGCTCCTATCTGTTAGAACGAAGAATGTTTCATTTTACTTTAATGTGTATACAAGGCGAGATATTAATTATTGCCGCCTAGAATAACTCCGAAGGTGTGAGAGTAGCATAAAAGTTTTCGAAACAAACGTTCTTGTAGATGGACTGCTATATTTTGGTACTTATTTTGTCACGAATACGTTGAACTATTAGGTTGTCCCATAAGTTTCTTCCGCGCCACGCTATGAGTGACTCTAAGTGGCCGTTTTTATATAAACATGCAGGCTTATCTATTAGCCGTTTATGGCATCGGTTTCAGTCGTCCCAGAGCTCTTTCAAAGTACGTTTCGTTGGTGACAAAGTCTCTTTTAAAATTTTTTCTGCACCGTTCAATATGGAGAGCCAAAAGAAGCATTTGCAGCATGTTATGCTTCATTGCTTTAAAACAGGCGATAGTGTAAAAGACACTGCAGACGAGATTTGCACCGTTTACGGGAGTGGTACCACGACTACTAGGACCGTCCGCAATTGGTTTAAAAAATTTAGAGCTGGCAATTTCGAGTTGAAAGATGAAGACCGCAGCGGCCGGCCAGCAACGACGGATACGGACATTATCAAGACTGTGCTCACTGAAAATCCGTGATATAGTGTGCGTGAGATAGTGGATGCCACTAATATTCCCAAGACAACGGTACATAAGCATTTAATCGAGATGGGATATGCGAATCGATATGAAGTTTGGGTTCCACACCTATTGACGGAGACCGGCCTTATGAACAGCTTCTCTACGTGCGATTTGCTTCTCCAGCGACATGAAAGGGATCCTTTCTTAAAGAGGCTTGTCACTGGAGACGAGACTTGGATTTTATACCAAAATGTGCATCGAAAACGCACTTGGTCTAAGGAAAATAGAGCTTCAACTGTTGCGAAGCCTGGACTTCATCCGAAGAAGGTTCTTTTGTGCATTTGGTGGGACTGGAAAGGTATAGTGTACTACGAGCTTCTTCCTCAAGGTGATACGACAATGCTGACAAATATTGCAATCAACTGGATCAATTGAAAACCGCCATAGCAGAAAAACGGCCAGATTTGGCGAACCGACGAGGTGTCGTTTTCCATCACGACAACGCAAGACCTTCACATTTTACGGAAATGTACAAAGATGGCTCGATGACTGGTTTGTCGCAAAGAAAGAACAGTTATTTCGATGTGGCAACCACAAATTGTCAGCGATATAAGAAAAATGTATAGCTACCGATGGGCGATACTTCGAATAAAATATTTTGTATAATTTTCATACAATAAACTTGTATTTTCTATATAAAATTTCCGGTTTCATTTTTACAAACCTGATATTTTTACCTACATATAATAGGATGCAAACGCTTCACCCTGTCTTTAACAAATTAACGAGCATACCCGAAAGAGATGCGATAAACTATTTTACAAACACCGAGAGCAGGCAGTTAATAGTAAATCAACGCATCTAATTACTTAAGAAAAGTCAAGACGTTTGACGTTTTTTAAAAAGTTGTTTCGATTTAAAGAGTGTCCAAAGACTTTTCATACGCTAAAAATTATGATTTCATATTTACATGCCTGATAAACCAAGATAATATCTGTAGAAATACACTATATATACAACCGTTATGAGAGGGTTGTCTCTATTAATTTTATTCTAGATTTCGAACGAAGTTGCGCCTGTAGCGAGGTTACTTTTCCGAAAGCTAGACCAAACCGCGAAACTTCGTCGGAAAGTCACTCTGCGACCAGCCGACCAGAATAAACCGCGCGAAACTTCGAAATCGCCATTATTACCGGGATTTATCCGTGGAAAGGGCGCACGTATCGCTGTTCCTCGAGAGGGTGGAGAGAGAATCCGCGGAGTAAGAATCGCCACGAGTATTCCGAGAGATCCCCAGCGGGATAAAGTCACCGGAGATCCAACAGAGCACATACCACCCTCAGCCAGTGAAATTTTCGATCCTCCACAGAACGGAGGAACGGACGATCGTCTCGAGGTTGTCCGAAGGTCGCTCGCAAAATTTCGCGATACGTACGAGGATTGCACCTACACGGAACTCCGCTCCAAGCTTCCCCGCCGTTTTCAATTGTAATGACGCGATAAGATTGTTCTCACACGGCCATGGAATTTCGCGTCGTTCCACAAAGTCCCCCGTTTTATTAGCCCTTTAAAGGAAACTCGAGGGCGACCGGTGTCGATGGAAATCCTTTGGAGGGCTCCCCAGTGAGAATATTGGGGCTGACTGAGATGAAGGGGACGCTGTAAATTTTCGCTGCTGAACTTGCCGGCACGGGGAATTTCGAATGGATTGTTCGAGTCTTTGGTTTTAGCCTTTTAAGGGGAACGTAGGTCGCTTTCCATAATCGTACATCTTGGCGAACACGATGAAGCTGAAGTAGTATCACCGTCGCATTCGAAGTATAGATGGACGGTAATTCTTTTTAGAACTAAAAAGAAGAAATAAAAGTGTCAATACATACGGTAATATATAATGTCGGATCATTGGAAATCCTTGGAAAATAGCAGCGTCGGTGACGTGGTACACCCTGCGTAGGTATTATTTGAAATTGTTATAGATGACTGTCTTTCTACCAGCTGTAATATTACAGAAAATTAAGAACTGTGACCTCCAAGTCACAAGTGACCTCCAAATCTTTCAGATTTGTTACGTGATTATAAGTTCCTTTGAGCCAAGTACTGTTCTCATAACGAATTTATTTATCCAACACTTGTTCCCCATGTGCAGTATTTTAGATTTTAATTTTGAGTTTGTTAATTTATATATTATGCAATGACTATCATTCACGAATCAGTATAATTTATAATTCCTCGTATATTAGGGATTAAGATGAGAATGAGGAAGAAAAAACTTATAAATATACGCAATTTCTCTTCATACCCCATGAGACCAGAATAGAATTACCGAAGACACCGTGATCAACACTGACGTAAATAGAACAAAATAATGTTCAGCCGTACGAGGATTACCTATTCTCTCGCTGAACGTATGCATGCAGAATTATAATTTCCATATTCATTAAATACACTCGACTTTATGCAGTGAATAATATCTATTCTATATACGTTAAAAGTTGAGCATTACGTAGGCGAAGCCCTACAATGAAAATGTTAAGTTTTTAAAGAAATGCATCCTGATACATAAAAATTGAATAAATACAACTTTTAATCGACTTTTAACTCAAATAACTGTAAATCGTTATTCTTTTAAACAATTAACAAGTTTTCAGTAGCTTGTAACATGCATGTAACTGCTCTGTTGTCTTTTATATGATGCTGATATAGAAAACTGGAGTTTAACGGAAAGAAATAAATTAAATGCAATGCAACGAAACCGTTAAAAAGACTTAACCTTGATTAAAGGTTGAAATAGATTTGTATTTAAATCCAAAAGCATCCAATTCGTAAGCAATTTAGGATCAACACTTACAGCTTTCTAACGTTTAGAGATCTCAACATTTTTGTAATACGATGAGACGGATATAAAAAGTTGTACAGCAATATCTGAATGGCTATTTTAAAGGAGAAATGTCATTCTTTATGCCAATCATGAAATTACGTATGAAATATTTGTTTCACCCTTATGACAATGTTTGAATTCCAACATTTTTGACAACAGGAACCTACGCACTTCTTATGATCACTTCGTGTTTAAAGTGTACACAAAATTTCAAGGAGTGGTTTTAAAAGTATGGACATTTACTTCAAAACTAGCCTGGCTATCTTATCTTACGATTCTTGTTTCCCGAAGTTATAATAATAATACGTATACGTTTAATGTTGAACTCTTGAATCGCTTAAGAGTAAATGTCATAAAATACGTGCGATCAAATATTTATTTGTCAAAGCAAAATTTAACTAGACTATACCGCAAGATAAAAGCTTTGTCACCAAGTAGCTAATAAATATTACCAATGTCTTTGATCGCTCCATGAACAAAATAAATAAAATTCGTATGAAACGCGCAAAACCAATGTAATTTCCTAATAGCATCCAAGTAACTAATGGCCGGTGATGTACTTTTCGTAACAACGAATTATTTGCACATCTTCCCTCAGATATTGCAAAACATAGCTCTTTTAAAGGGTGTCTCGAAATTCACGCAACAAGTAATTTTGATAGAAAGTATAGGTTTGTAATTACAAATTGTGAATTTCTCATTTATTCATAAAATATATAGTATACGGTTATATGTATGGAATAGCATATTAGATAAATGACCTCCACGGCTTTGCTGGAACATACGCATTCTTTTATCAACATTTTCCATGACCGTTTTGCATAAATATGGCTGAATTTTTTTCTTCGAGGCGTGGTGATCTTGAACTTGTTGGCATAAACCTTAGACTTCGAAAAACCCCAAAGAAAAAAATCCAACAACATTATATCGCATGATCTGGACGGCCAATTCTAAGCACAAAAACGGGAAATCATACGCTTAGGAAATTACGTTATTAATTAAGTTGTTTCTCTGTTTGTGTGGCATGTGGCACCGTCTCGTTGAAACTACATGTCGTCCACATCAATATCTTGCAATTTAGGCACCAAAAACTGAATTATCATATTGCGATAGCGAGCACCGGTAACTGTTATTGCTTGATCAGCCGCATTTTCGAAAAAGAATGTTCCGACGATGCCTCTGACCCAAAATCCGCACCACACAGTGACACATTGTGGATGCATTTGTGTTTCAACAATCATTTGTGGATTTTCTGAAAACGAGCTTCGTCGCTGAAAGTGATTTTGTTAGAAATTAAAATATTAGAATTTAAAATATTGCTCAACAATGAAAAGGTATTGTTCTTTCATGTAGCGCCCCATTTTAACAAGTTGAATGCAACGATGGTCACCAGTGACCGGTGCCACTGTATTGTTTAAGACTGCTTATCATTAAATTTGTAACGTACGGAGTTTTCTCCGACGTATTTTCTTGCTCTTCCCGAGAGTGTACGCCAGCTGGCCCCATACGGTGGGTCCGTTTATTGTAAGTCTGACGCACCGAAGGGGTTACTCAGACGAGTTTCCCGGAGACCATGGCACATGTGGCCACCCCCACTACCAATTCTTTCCTACCGATTTTTTAGGAAAATCGGGGTATATAAAGGACTCGGACAGACCCAGAAATCGGAGCTAGTTTCACATCAACCTTCGACTAGAAACGTTATAGCAAGATCGAGTTAAATTCTCTTTCGAGCAGAAATAAACCGAGTACGTATTGTAACGAGATTAAGTAGCCCCCCGTACACTCAGTGCGATAAACTGAGAGCTGGATCTAGCATCCACGCAAACACACATTCACTTGCACAATTGTATAGAACTTAGCTTGTAATACACTATCTTTTACCAGTCTTTGTTTCTCAATTCAATTGTTCCACCTCCTAATTCATAACTAGTAGTTGGTAAAACCCACGAGGATACATCTTTGCCGCTCGAGGTGTATCTTCATTTAAATTCATAAAGTTACGAGGCAACCAAAAACCTTTTCAACCCTATCCCTATATACCTAATGTGGCGACCAGGTTCTGAAAGACGTTTCGGTTAGTCCACGACTATCCTACCAAACCTAATGTGGCGACCCGGTTCTGAAAGACGTTTCGGTTAGTCCACGAACATCCTAAACCTAATGTGGCGACCCGGTTCTGAAGGACGTTTCGGTTAGTCCACGACTCCCTACACATTTATTCCTCAAAGACATAATAAACCTCCGGCCACGCAAAGCCGCATGGCCCTCGGCTCGTAACAAATTAATACCAATGAACATTGATTTATCATTGCGGAAATTAACCAGATTTTAGTATGAGTGTCATTATACAGTAGCTAACAATTCTCTTTAACACGTTAAAGGCGGAGCAATTTTACTTGACTTTTTATTAAATTTTAAATGAGAAGTTGCATCTGTGCGTAAGGGAAAGGCTTGTTTACCCCATTTGCGTTCTTCTCTTTCAATTAAACCTATTAAAATATTGTGAATATTTTTTAATATTATACGAATTATATGTAATATATTGTGTAAACTTGACATCGCTAGTTCCAAGGATCTAACATAGCGTTTAACATATTAATAACACTGCTCATTTCTCTGAGTGAAATAAATGAAACGTGTCTGAAGCAAACAAAATTCACTCAGCATTCAACGTGTTAACACCACAACTACCGAACCAGTCAAAATGACTGAAGTTATGAAAACATTTTCACCAAAAAGTTTCGAACGAATTTCTTCATTGAAGCAAACAATACGATAAAAATTGCACAAGATCCGAATGGATGCAATTTTGTTATTCTTACAAAGCAATATACATCGGTCGGATTTATTACTCGCTAGTTCTAGTGTTAATAACCCGAAACTATCAGCTGTCACACTGTCTTTCTTTCCTGGTGGCAACACTTTACCGCACAAACGGCAGAAAATTTAAATCTTGAGTGAATTTGAGAATTCACAAAACCTTTACAACCTAGACTTTCGTTCTAATACTGTCGAGACTATAAACCATCCGCAGTAAACGGAAAAAGTAAAGTAATGTTGGATTACGCGTTTGCGACCATAACGTTCGCCGTATAACAAGAAAGTCGCGAGCGTTTTAGCAATCTCCGAACGAAATCGCGGTCGCCCAGGGCGTAACGACGAGACTGCAGCTGTGTGTATCAGAAGCGGAGACGTCGGACGGTATCCGTGAACACGGTGTAGCCTGATCTAGTCATAATTTTGCGGCGGGCAATACGGCCCGTCTGAGCTCGAGCTCGGGCTCGGGCGAAGTAAGGTAAGGCTATCGCCATATAGATAATGCTTTCGCACATATCGTGTTCGTGATCTATATTTGATGGCTCTATTCAGATACTCTGGAGTATCTTCCCTGGCGCCGATGGCCCCGGGGCCGTGGTTGGTCTACCGAGATTACCCCGTACCCATTCCGCATACAAACGCACGCACCGTACGCACATTCCACGCACGCGGTATGAGCACGTTTAAGACAATCAACCCTACGAGTGGAATATATCGATCTCGACACGGCGTTCCACGAATGCTCCGCGTTATTACATCGCCGCGAACGACTTCGACCGATGCCCCAGTAGCAAATCGGATTTTTCCCGCCGAGCGATTCTCTCGCAGCTTGACGGGATCCTACAGGACCCACAGCCTGTTGCCATCCGCGCGTCGCAAGGCATCGATTTAAATTCCGCCTCGAGGATATCGGAATTCCCGAACCGGTCGTTCCCGCCGCGAGATTAATCGAGGAATTAAGGGTGGTTCGATAGCAAACACCATGGTGTGTCTATGCGACCCACAACCATCGCTGCGTTCCTCCGTCGGGAAAGATTCTTTCAGGGTTAAGATTAAAGGCATCCTATTGGGTGAACAACACTAATCGCTTCGCGTATTCGTTTTTAACACGTTCAATGCCACGGGGGTCACCGGTGACCGGCACCGCTACATCGTTTAAGAATGGTTATCAATAAATTAACAGATTATAGTACGAGGTGGAAACTTTAGTTTTTAGTAACTAACAATTTTGTTCAATAACGCTGATCATTTCTATAAATGAAACAAATGAAATTTGTTCGAAGCATGTAAAATTCGCGTGGCATTCAACGTGTTAATTATGTCTGTTCAGCACGCGCGAATAGATTATTGAAAGTGGTTGTATCGAGTTGAATTTAGTCGTGCGGTTCGAGCATTAACTTAATAATGATCGAATATTTAGGAGTGGTGCTAATGGTTTTACAAGACACACGGCTTGTTCGAACATAATACTCAGACCTAAGCATCATTTCAAAGTAAACACTTCAAGTAATCTGTGGCTAGAGCGTTCTCGAACTTGACTCAACAGGGTTAATGATTAATGAATGCGAAGAAAAATGATACCATATAATGCTAGAAGGATTTAAATAACTGCGTAAGACATTTTTACTTAGAAAATGTTTAAAAATAGATTTGTCGCATTTAAGGTCGAATACCTCGTCCAGCGCACGCGAATAGATTATTGAAAATGGCTCTGTCGAGTTGAATTTAGTCGTGCGCTTCGAGCATTAACTTAATAATGATCGAATATTTAGGAGTGGTGCTAATGGTTTTACAAAACACACAACTTGTTTGAAAATAATAGTTAGACTTTAGTAGACTGGGGTATGAGTTTTAACACTTGAAATTACTGGTACAAATGAGCAAGTGGGAGTTGAATAGAAGTTGTCTCAACGACGATTGAATTTGAAATCTCAGTGAGTGCAAAAAAATGTGATATTTATACAAAATGTGGTGCAGACTAGCGCACCAATCAGGATTGATGGTAAGTTGAGCTTGGTTGCTAGGTTTGAATGTGGGAGAGATTTCGGTGGTTTACGATAATGGAAAAGTACAAATGTTTTGTGCAAAATATACCGGGTGTCTAAATTAAATCTGCGAGAAATTTTGTATGTTTTGTAGTGTATCTGAATGTTGTGACGACATAACAATGTCATTTGAAAGTTTCAAACATATGATCTTTATTGTTGAGTCTTTCGGGCATAAGGCGTGTCTATATGGAATTGTTTTAATAACATTTTGCTATGGAGAAGCTGACGGAAGCAGTTGCAACGTTTTAACAGTGTAGCGTGATTTTAAATATCATAGAAAAACGTGAACGGTAGAAATTGTAGAAGAAATTCTATTCCCTCTTCAAAACGATACGAGACTCGTCTTATAAATTTTGTTCATTAATTTTGCTATTATAGTTGTTCTGAACTACCATTTATTTTCATTCATTGATATCGGTAAATTATTATTCCATTTACTCGAATGGCGTAATACAATGCCCTTTCAATGTGTCCGTTGAATTTATTTGAAACAAAAGTGATCGGTTTACACTATAGCATGACGCGTGAAGGGATATACCACCTCTTGCTAGGATATCAGAGAATGTTAAGTAGCCTCGTTAATTGTAGATTCCAACGTTATCGATTGCCCTTGTCGATTGAACGATTAAACTTTGATTAGGAAGCGCTATTCTCGTCCAGAAATTTCGGCAGCTCCAATTATTATAATTATTTCACTCGTTAGCAGCTGGCGCGTTTCTGATGGAAGACAAACGTTAACATTCATCTTTAAATAGAATTTTCTAGAGATCATTGACCTGATCTGTTGTTTTTTGACCTAACGTACTGTAGATTACCGAAACTATTTTTCATAAGTTTTGACGCTTTACTGTATCAAGTTCTTGTAAACATTAAAAATTGAAATAATCCTGCATCGTGTACAAAAACACCGGCGATGCACATTAAACTTGATCCTCGGGCTACGTGTACCATCTGTGGTACACTCAGACATATTTATTTAATGCGCTGAAAACATTTATTTTACGACAAATTTAATTCTGTGAAATGTGTTTCATCCAAAAGAATGAGGCACTATAAAAAATGCAATATAGAGCAAACCTAAACAAGCTAATTACTTATGAATTGACGATGTAATGAAATATTGTATGATAATGTATCAATGTTTAGTTAAAACACCAAATGGCTTAAACGATAAGTCGGGCAAAAATGGCTTGGCACGGAACGTGTTAACCTGACTACAGTTTAATTTTAAACCTATCGATCTTCTCACATTTTAAAAGATTATTTTTAGTACTTCTGGAATATCCTGTTACACTCTCGTTCGTCCGTAACCTAGACTGTCTTTTGCCTTGCCAATATCGATAGAGGTACCGCGTAATCGTATTGCATCAATACTACATAGATAGATAGAGATAATAACAAATTGATTTTACCGATAACGATGCTGTTTCGATACCCGTCTGATATTACATTCCGATAATCGGGAATTGATAAATATCAAAATCGAGGTTCCACCACTAACTGGAAGGATAACGCAATCTTCAGTATCTTAGTTGAATGAATTGGATTTTAAAGTAACCGTGTAACTTATCGTATTCGTTCATCTTTAATTCAGTCACTTTAATGACATTCGTATTTTGACTGTGTTGTTGAGGTATCATTCGTTTTATTTGAGGCAGAGTGAATATTATTAACTCACTAGAATCGTAAGAAAAACGAAAAATAAATATACCTTTATAGCTGTTTTGATTTTATTACATTTATGAAGAAAAATTTCGAAATAAGGATCAATGATCTGTACATATTTGTTATATATTATATATACTATGGTATAATATTGTTACCTATTAGAGATAATAACGACAACAATGGGGACAAATTTTTTTTATAAATTATTGTTCGTATCCCCTCACAATATCACTACAAAATTTTTAAATGATAAAAATAGTAATCCTTTCACTTCAATGATATCTATACAATTTGATAATAGTGAATTTTAGATAATAGATAATTTTTATTACATAGGGAGATTGGTCTGCGTAATTTTTAGTCAGTTACATAAAATAAACGTTTATTTTCTATATAAAAATTTCGGTTTCATATTTACATAATGTGTACGCGTATAAAAGTATAACTATGATTGTAACGTTATATGAAATCCTGATGTGTTACCTGACCTGGCTGCTTTTACAGACTGAATGACGAAGATAATGGTCCTCACTTAACGTCCTCGTCTACGCCCTTCTGTCCCTGGGAAAAAATCGCGCCTTACATCTAACCACTTAGACTAAGAATACTATAGTTCTGTTGCATTCCAACAACTTTGAATCTGCAATAGCTACAATAGTATGGTACGTTAAAAAACAATCCTAACTCTCCTTCAGCCAAGTCCAACATGTGCTTCGATAAACTCTGCACAAATTCTAACAACATGTTTTCCGATTTGACGCGATTGACCAGCTCCGTAACGGTGTCGTTATTTCAAAGCGATGCGCTCCTCGCTGTGTAGGCAGACAATAGGAGAGCGCTATTAACGAAGGCTCGAGTTCGGTAAACGAAGAATCCCCGTTTGTAGTTGTTGTCAGGAGATCGCTGAGACGCAGGTAATTGGGTACTCCCTCTGCCGAGCCGACCTGTTTCGCTTTACGGCTTGAAAATACTAGTTGGATACCCAGGGACCATTTGGCGAATGTCGTTTGATCCCCGAAATCGAGCATAATTGTCGGTCGATGGAATTCCCGAGCCGTAGCAGGACAGTTCGCGCGGACACGGAAAACAATTTAGCCAACAATTAAAAGCTTGTTCGGCATTATCGTGCCGGCTCGTTCCCTTTGCAAAGCCGCTGTTCCGTGAACCTGGAAACCCTCTTTGCATTCCCATTCTTTTTCTCATTTTTTTCCCGCCTTACTTTCTCTCTTTTTTTGCGTTGGTCAATTCAATAATTTTCTCATCGACGATCAACCTTCTGAATGATACGGGAACGAGGAATCGAGTTACGCTTATGAATTTCAAAAAAATGATGAGGTCTAAACTATTATTTTATTATTATTTATTTATTATTTTATTATTACTACTTATTTTATAAAAATAATGAGAATGTCTTTACCCAAATTTACAGCATTGTTTTAGTAATATCAATCAGTAAAGACGAATTTGTTGAAGAATTACTAATAGGTATACCTTGACAATTTCAATAATCATAATTTAAAGAGATCAGAATACGTCATTTTGACGGGCCCCGCGAATCTAGTGTAAAGCTCTTCAAAATAAATTTTGTCTCCTGTAATACTGTCCGGACCACACTAGATCACAACTGGGAGGACAAAGAAGTTATCATCGTTAATACGTGTAGAAGACAGCAGTATCGATGCTTCTTTCCAATGGATTTTGTCCCATCCCGATATCCCAATCCGTTCTTGAGATATAAGCGATCAAAGTTTTCACGATGAATGGTGTGGGGACCCGTAATAGTGAAAACTGACCTGTCTCAACTGGCGGCGCGTAGCGGTAGGTCAGTATCGTCTGGCAAGAAAGAGAAAGAGTGTCGGAGAGAGAGAAAGAGACGGTCAAACGTTGAAAAATTACCTTTGTCTTTACACGACGATATCTTGGGCACTAAGCATCGTATCGTAATGCAACTAAGACTATTTTAAATCGTAGGCTTCGCACTGTCTAAAAACCGAAGTTTCGTTAAAATAATGTCCACAGTTTTAAAATTACAAGAATTTAAATATTAACTAATTTCAATACGATTTCCCCGTACATTTCATGCACTTCCACTGAGTCTAAATTTATTTAAAAAACCATTGTTTGCGCGTTAATTAACATTCGAACGGTTCAAAACGATTTGTTTCTAATTTTTCCTTTTGCAATTATGAAAATTATAGAAATGTTGCCATGAAAGGTTTTTAAATGAACTTTCTCATTAAAGCACATATTAATCTGTATAAATGCAATCTTTTTAGAACTATAAAAAAAGATTATGTTACTCTAGTTCACTTTTCGGTAGTTCTAGTGTTAAACACGCATTAGTAAAATTATTAATATTTTTTCGTGAAAATTATTAACATTTACACGTACACAGTGAAAGCTGCGTTCTTTGTAACTTCATAACCTCCATTAATTTAAACAAATCCTTTTAAAGACATGTTTTCAGAGGCACGTACCTTACAAATTGTAAATAAAAATTAATTGCGTTTCCAAAAGTGCTAGATCAGAAAATCTCCTTAATTATGGTTGAGTCATCGGAACATGTCAAATCGCTATTTTCTGGTAAACATGTACCAAACATAAAGTTGCATAGGTATACAAAAAGACAAAAGGAAGGGAGAGAGAGTGGATAGAGAGAGAGAGAGAGAGAGAGAAAGATCGCGGCAGAGGAACATCGCGGAACAGCGTTATGAAAGCCACGCTAATGAGAATGAACGTTTGCCTTCATTTACGGTGCAATGGGATTCGTAACATCCCCGTTGTTTCTGGTCATCTTCCTGGTCTTGTTGCGCTGGTTACCTAAATCGCTCCCCGTGAATTAATTCGTTCCTATTTAATGTATGCAATATCTAGAGATGAATATCTACAGTCTGTTGTGCCTGTAATACAACCGCTTTTTTCATGCTAATACTTTGTTTCTGCGGGAAACGTTTGTTGCGATTTCAACGTGCGTTAACCATCCGTAATTCCATGCAACATTGCAGTTATTTGTTATTTGCATTCTCTCAGTCTTGATGCATTTTATCGTTAGAATTTAACGTAACAAATTGGTTCATTATCCCGCTGTAATCCGAGAAATTCTCTATTGTGGTTTTGCAGTTTCTTCCAACTTCGGTTGCACCGTGTATATTTAATATAAATTGGGCTACAGACGAACAACACTCGAATTTGATCGATATTATATATATATAAGTATATACATATGTATATACTTCTCTGAACATATATTATGGTGAAAATCGCTGAACATTTGAAGAAGTACATTCGTGTTATTTTTACAAGGTAATGTGAAGTAGTCGCTTTTAGTATTCCGCAGATTTAAGCGGATCAATAAAATACGACAAGCAAGAGTTAAAATGTCGATTATACGATGCTAGTGTACGGAATGAATGTTAAGAACCTGAAAGTAATTTGTATCGCTACATATGTGACTAATATTTCGTGTAATATTTCCGACGAAACAGCGACATTATCTCGTCATTTCTAATTTAAGGTGCAAAAGCAAGTTATTTGCTCGAGACAGCCGGCTGTGAACACTTGAAAACAGGAATAAGCATTGAAAAGCCTTTTCCTATTGCGTTGACATACAATACAGAATCTTCGTGGGAGCGGTGTGCACATCGATTGGCGGTCCAGCCTGGACGCTCAACAAAGCTGCAGCATTTGTCAGACTGTCGTTAATGGACTAGGTCATTCGTAACATTAAATTCTTAACTGGTACTGCTTCAACAAGTATAGTTACTTTATAGAAGGAATTTGCGAATTTCGTAGCAATTAAGAAATTCCGTTCGGTTGTGGATAATAATCCAGTGAAAATAATGTAAATAATTATTAACAATGAAAAAATCAAGCGAGGACCGATTTAACAAATAAAATATTACAAATTTTCTATATCGGTTATGTATTTAGAAAGTATATAAAGTTACATGTGAAATTTTAAATAGTAAAATAGAAATTTTAGGAACAATTTGAAACAAGAAGTACTATTATAATCGACAGGTTTGTTGTAAATCATTTGTAGGTATAAACTTGATCTTTTAAATGCTTCAGTTTCTACTTACATGCTCAAGTTCACATTTAAATACAGTATATTTGAATATTAATCGACGCGATTGTCGTGTATTCTTTTTATATACGCGAGAAAATAAACATACTGACACAATTGCGTGATGTATTAAGTATGGTGGTAGATGAACATACTATTAGTTGATAATACTAAAAGTTCAACAATGGGGGTGACAATCTCGTAAGTAAGGAGGACGAATCACCAGAAAATTCAATTTTGATCGTAGTATAAACAATAAATTTTATTTAGAGAAACCCTATGTTTGTGTAATGTTACTATTACGAAACGAACGTTTTTATGTAACAATTTAATAAATTATACTCGTAGTTATAGAAATAGTATCAACTTACTGTACGTAAAACTTATAATGTATAACGATATAGAGGAAATCAATGGAGAAGAAAGCAATTTTCAATAGCAACAATATTGCGACAAACTTGAAATCAATACCGTGTCGATGAAACGTTTAATGTATTCAGTAGCACAAGAAATTATGGTGGCTAACAACGCTTGGATTTTCGTAGCACAATGAACGTTTCCAGTAGCATGATTTTCTGCAGGAATTAAAACGTCGGTCTCTTTTCTTCACCGTAAGTTGAAACGAGAGGTAAAATGGAATTCTTTCAGGAGAAATAAAGAATGAAGCGACAAAAGAAAACAATATTCGTTATTAAGGGGCACAGCAACAGCAACCGCGCTTAAACGATCCAATTAGACAGAAATAAACGATAAACGGAGTTTGTCGAGGGCGAGTTAATTGTCAGCGGGGGCGAAAGTAACGCGTCGGAGGGCAAACTGGATACTAAACTCGTCGCCTTGCCGGCAGGAGAGCGCCGAATTCAGCTCCCTGGGCGATGGGTCCGCGGCTTTGTTCGACGCGGAGCACAGAATGATCATTCGAGGAGAAAAAAGGCGGTGGGAGTGTTGGCTCGTGAAAAGCGCGAACGAGTCAGAAAGTAATTACAGAGAAGATAGAGTCGTGCTCACCGAGCTGAATCTTCAGAGAGTGGATCCGTCGAAAAAGAGATTGCGAAAGACGACGGAGGAACTCCTGCGAATGACAACCGGACTGCGTTAATCTTTCCTCCGTTCAAATCTATTTGACGAGTGCAGTTACCTCGCGGGGATTAGCGGAAGAACCAATGTTACAAACAAAATTATAAATAACGTGTTCATGTACAGTAACTCACGAAAGTATTCGGATACTCTGTAAATTTAAATAAGTTTTTTCAGATTAGATCAAATTAGAAGTTGGAGCAACTAGAATCATTGTTTTATCACAGCAACGATACCACTCCGGCTTACAACACCATGCATGTATTTAATGAAATAAACTAGTTACGTGTGCAGTGATGGTACGAATGTTCAAGATCTGCTGGGAAACGAAAAATTGGAATGAAGAAAACTAGAAAATTCCATACAAGGAAAATAGTAACTTAATGAGGTATTAGTCTTGACCAATTACAGCGAAAGTAGTCGGATACTCTGCAAAATAACTTTTCCCAGATTGGACCAAACCTCTTGACTTTTCTGGAACACCTAGAAGCATTGATTTATTAAATGATATGTGAAAAGGTTTTTGAAAATGTTGCAATTGCTATGAACTACATGGCAAATAAAAAAGGAACTTTTTAGATATTTTTTAGTTGAACCACGTATAAAAATTTTAAAGACACGCCTTGTATATCTATGGTGGTTACACGCATGTAGAAAAATTCATTGAAATCGATCGACGTGCACACAAGCCACATGCCATCGAAAATGGTGAAAATCGCAATTTTTCACGATTCTTGATTAGTTTCTGTTTGAACTACCCAGACCAATTTTTACATCTTTCTACGCGTGTCATTTTTTCTGCGTCAATCGATTTCAATGAAATTTTCTGCATGTGTGTAACTAACACAGGTCTGCGAAACGCACATTTTAAATTTTTATTACGAGCTGAAATAAAAATGTTTCAAGCACTGTCTCTTTTAATTTTTCATATAATTTCTACCAGTTAGAATTATTTCGAAATTATTTTTGCACTCCATTTAGTAAGTCAATGCTTCTAGTTGCTCCAGAAAGGTCCAGTCGTTTAGTTCAATATTTAAAAATTTATTTACGTTCGAAATACAAGGTTCCCAAAACAACTGTTTCAAATTGTTGTATATGTGTTTTGAGCGAGATAATTATAAAACGACTAAGTAATATCATAACTAGAGTGTAGATTTTATCGACTTACTATAAAAATAAACAGGATAAACATACAATGTAAGGCAATGCTTATTTATAACCTTCTATCTCCTAGTATTACTTCTTTTCTCATATACAGTTGGCTTTGTATTTCTGCTGTCAATTAGAAATTAATAAAATGATGATATCGTAGTGAAAGCAGACGTGCCAGTAATAGGATAGCTGTGAATAAAATAATAAAAATGTATTAAAACAGTGCCCTTATTCACGATAATCTGTAAGTTATCTATGGTAATGTACATAACAATATACAGTACACACGATACATCTTATTGCAAAAGTTAGGAATGGGATGATGAGAAAGTGAGAACTGAAAATCTCTGCGTCTGTCTGTTCCTTTCACGCTCGATTTCTGATCGTTTCGAAAGTGTTGCTGAACTAAAACGGGCGGCAGCAGCTCTTTGGTCTCGCACTCGATTTCAAGGCGTGATCGATAAAGTGGCTGGTAGCTTTGAAATCCCGTTTAAACGATACTGGCGTCGCTAAAACATCGCGACCTTTTAAAAGCGCAAACAATTTCCCTTTCCCCCAACATCCTTATGGTAAAGGAGATGCAGCTGTCCCTTCAACCCCTCGCCGTGGTGAATCCCTGTCTGGCCGCAGTCTGCGGAACGCTCTTCGTCACGGGGGAAATCTTATTTCAGTAGAAGAGCAATTTATTTTTACCCCGCCACTCTATTAAATCGGTTAATCCACGCAATCGCTACAGCTCTGGGCCCCGCAAGAAAACTTTCTAAATCCCTCATCCTCGAACCACCACGCACTTTTAAACGTAACCACATTTATATGTTGGACTCCTATTCCCCCCGGATTTACTTGGATTTAACTGGATTTCTGGAATTTTTTCATAATGATTCAGGATTCGGTTGTAAGTTAGGTTAAAATTAGAATGCCTAATAGATAGGTAGATGGGCTAGCTGAATAAGCATATAACACAATTGTAATTATTTCTTCCAATATTCCCGTCGTCGAATTAAAAGAATCTGCAAAATCTATTGCTTCCGTAAATACTTGTAAAACTGGATTATTCAATATACAGGCTGAGTCACTAAACGTTTGCACCTCAAATATCTTTGTTGTTTCTAATGTTACGTAAAATATGGTAAGGACAAAGTTGAATGGTACAATGGGGCTGACACGATGCTATAAAAAAGTTTTGTTTTTATGTCATTGTTTTAGAGATATCAGGGTCACCTTGACCTTTTTAAATGGAACCACTCTTTTTTGAACACCTACAATGATAGTCCCTTTCACTAGGAATTCAATCACTATATTATTCCAAGGTCATTTAAGGTCAAGGACAGAAAAAACGTATAAAACTAAAATATGGAAGCAGAATACCTGTAATTTATAAATGTTCGAAATGATGGCCATCTACGTCGATACATTGATGTACACGAGCTCTGAAGGAATGTTGAACTCTGATAAGTATATCCGAGATGATATTTGTAGATGCTGTGATGATACGCTGGCGCATATCTTCAACTGTTGTTGGAGTATCCATGTACACGGTCTCTTTTAGCAGACCCCATAAAAAGAAATCCAGTGGATTTAAAACAGTTCCGCCTCATCCAATCCATCGGTTTGGAAATCGTGATTCCAACGTTTCTCTAGCTACTCGTGTATAATGAGCAGGACAACCGTCATGTTGGTACCACATATCATAGCGATTTTGTAAAGAGACATTTTCTAACAAAATTGGCAGATCTTCTGGCAAAAATTGAGCGTATATCTATCCCGTCATCATTCCGTTAACGAAATATGGTTTAATTACTCTGTCGTTCAAAATACCACACCACACGTTTGCGCTCCATTGTATTTGATGATCAATTTCTCGTAGCCAGTGCGGATTATCCACAGACCAATAATGGGCGTTTCGTAGATTAATTGAGCCATGATTAGTGAATGTTGCTTCGTCCATAAACAAGACATTAGAAAAAATGAATGATTTTGAAGCAATCCCCACTGACAAAAGTTAATTCTATTTTGACAATCATTCCCGTGCAATTCTTGATGGAGCGATATGTGGAACGGATGAAATTTATGTCGGGCCAAAATTCGTATTACGCTACTGTGACATGCCTGCTTCCTGGCAAATTTTTCTCGTACTCACGTGAGGATTGACAGCTATAGCTGCTAAAATATTAATTTCATTGTCTTCATTGGTCGTGGGATTTTTCCGCTTGTACTGTCTTGCATGTGCACCTCCAGTACTTCGAAACAGCCTGTACGTATTAATGAAAGTCTGTCTACAAGGAGTGTTTTGCTCGGGGTACCTTTCTTTATAAAGTAATCGGGCTTGCACTGCATTTTGTCTACATTCACAGTAAATCGTGATCATATCACACTTTTCAGTCATTGAATAAGCATAGCGGAATCGCGTTTGGAAACATACTGATAGTAAATAACAATGCTGAATAACAGAAACATTGAAGGACCTTAGTATGTTCACTTTAAATACGACCCTAGTATGTTTACTATTTACTACAAGTCTCAACCATGATAAACGTATTTTGCTTTTATATTCTACATATTATACGTTTTTTCTCTCCTTCACCTTGAATGACCTTGGAATAATATAGTGATTGAATTCCTAGTGAAAGGGACTATCATTGTAGGTGTTCAAAAAAGAGTGGTTCCATTTAAAAAGGTCAAGGTGACCTTGATATCTCTAAAAAAAATGACATAACAACAAAATTTTTGTTAGCATCGTATCAGCTCCATTGTACCATTCAACTTTGTCCTTGCCATATTTTACGTATCTTTAGAAACAACAAAGATATTTGAGATGCAAACGTTTGATGACTCACCCTGTATAGAAGGGTTCTTTTCTAGCAACAATAATTCTTCACCGTCTATTAAATTAGAATAAGTAAAATGTGAATGTTAACCCTTAGCACTCGAATGGCGTCACTAAGACGTCACTTCAAATTGCCGTACTATTATTTGAAACAACTTTTACATCGCTGTTTTTCTAATTTAAAATTTGTAATGCTCCAAGTACGGATAATAGTAATTAATTTCATATGTACTTCATCCTTCAGATGACTTTGGAATGGAATTGTGTCGAATGCAAAGGGTTAACCCCTTGCCCTATAACAACGAGTCAGACGTGTGATCAAGATTTCAAGTAGAATCTTCTAACCATGTATTTTCTAAATTTTCTGTAAACCGAAATAACATTCTACTTAATTGTTCATTGTATACAATAATAATATAGTATAAATTATATTATAATATAAAATTTGCCTTTTCTTTGTCGTGCTTCGGAAATCAAGGAAAATCTAATCATCGTTACCATCAAATAAATCGCAGGGCAAGGAGTTAAAAGGTGGTGAATCTATTAATTGAATTATTTGATGTATCATTTGACATTGCAAGATACAAACGTCCCGAACTACAATTCTATCTGTATTTTCAGGAAAATGAGGAACTACGAAAATAAATAAGTGAAACTGACTCGCACTGTGAACGAATTCGACGTGTATCTTTTCACAGTGAATCTACACCGTAGACCAGAGAATCGAATTGTTTACCTGCGGAGCATCCAAGAAAAGAATTATCTGAATCGCGATCAGTATTGCTCGCGCTCGATCACGGTAAATCTACAGATGGGTCTACGAGGGAAGACTGGTGGCTCTTTTTTTTCTATTGGCTTCAATGTAGAACCCGCGAACCGCAACAGTAATAAAGTTGAACGTATGAAAGCGAGGCAATGGGGCTGCGTGGAAACACGTAGTCGCAAAGACTCCTTTCACCGTGTGAAAGGAAGGAAGGAAGGAAGGAAGGAAGGAAGAATGGCGAAGAGAACGCGGGGCGTGTTACGGTTGGGAGCTGGTTGGTAAGGGTCGTCAACGTTTTGAGAAACAGCCGGTGAACGTGGGCCCGAAATGGCGACCACTTCGCGGATAAAGCGAGCGTTTTCGTGCGAAAGCCAGTTGGATCGGCACTCGATGCAGCTTCTGCGGAACAATAGGGAAGGCAAGGAGGCGGTGGTCGTGAGGAAAAGGAAAAGGAACCGTGGTTAAGCGAACGGAAAGGGGCTGGAAGATGGACGAGGGGCTGCCAGGGGCTGGAAAGAAAATGGCTGCGAAAAAGGCAAACTTAACGCGTGCCCGCCCAGAGAAGACGAGATATGTCGGCGTTTTATCTGTTCGCTCCAGCAACCGTGCAACTTCGTGGGAAATCGACTCGATAATTCGCCCTCTTCCGCACGCACCACTGTGCCTCTTAAGTTTCCAAATTTTCGGTCCAACGTTCCGGAAGTTCGCCCGCGATTTTAGGAGAGTCAATTTTCGAGGAGAAAGGCTCCCTGGCTCGGCAGACTGGTGTAACCGAGACCGAGTATTTTCCACGAGTCGCTCGACGTTTCGCGATTGGATTTTTAGATGGGTTTCAATATTTTCAAGTTTCTGTCGTTACAATGTAGTATCCGATGCGAAAGATACGCAAAACGAAAACTGGCTATAGGACCCCGAGATTTGTATTCGCAAACGATTCGTTGCGGCTGAGATTCTACTTTCGACGAAAATAGAACGTGTACCGAGTCGACCAAATTTCAAGTTAACCAATGAAGAGTTTTTGAGACATCCCGGAGGACAATTACAACAAGATAATTTTACGGAACGCCGGCTTAGAGAGCCGTGTACTTCTCTGAAGCAACCGTATCGAATACTTTTAATGATAATTTGCACAAGCAAAAATATTGAAATTATATTAATTGCTGACATGACGTGTCTAGATAAAATAAACTGGAACCACTTTTTCTATTGCATTTTCTAATAATTGTCGTGTTGGAAGTGGCCAGATAATGTCCAGATGCGATACGGTGACGCGACGGTCAGTTGTAGTTGAATCTTTCTAGCGAAACCATTTTTGTATAACGAATCTTAGCAAATGAATTTACATGATATCCTGTAAATTCTTGCGTATTCTGACCACTCGACCTCTGAATTAACCTAGTTAACTACAGTAACCCTAGTGAATGCATTTTCTCGATGAGACATGTCTAAATATTGGAAACGTAAATGTTGGAGTTGAAATAAAGGAAAAATATAATATCTAGTAAAAAGTTGTTTTATGTTGTTTCAGAATAATATCATTTTACTATCATAGAAATGGCATTCTTCTGCAATGGGTTAAAATGGTTAAAAGTTAGTTAAAAGGGTTAAAATTCAAAGGAAGGGAGCGTTTCGTCCTGGAGGACTTGAACTAGGGGACTCGTCGGTAAGGCTACCTAGCAGGTCTTGTCTTAGAAAATGGGATATCGGAAGACGGTTAAAGATGGTATGAAACTAGCGGGAAATTCGTCTTATTTTCCATTTGATGGCCAGTGTAGAAGGTATAGCCACCATTATATAATAAAAATTCAACAAGATTATTAACAATCCCAATGCACTTAACAAAAAAGTGTTGAGTTCATGTTCTTAAGGCACTAGATGTTAACCCATCAGGTGCAATAAGTTTTTTACACAAACCAATCCTGTCTTACGTAGGAACTAACTTCCTGAGCCGGTATATTCACATAACTTATTTTTAACACGTGTTTCAAATTCAAATTCAACGAGTCTTTCAAAACGATACATTTTCATCCAACAATGCTTACTTTGCAGAAGACAACTACGAAATAATATGAAAAAGTCAAAATCACCTAGAGCTTATGGTCACATTCGTAGCGTGATACAACATCGATAGTATATGTATGCGACCATCGTCGCTTATCTGTATACACGTAGTTTTCATGTTCTTTTTCCTGTTATTTATCGTGTTAATTTGAGATTTGTTGTAAATAAAAATCTACTGTTAATTTTCCTAAATTTCAAGGTTTTTACTTAATTTGTAATCAAAAGACTAAACTTAATTTCATATTGAATTACTTAAGAATACGTGAGGTATTATTCTATTAATTTATTCCCAAATTTCTACAGTATACATAAAAATAATCAAACACTCTAGTTTTTTCACTGAAGAGAATCAAGAAAAACTTTCGATCGAGACTAATAATTCTTTCAACGGGTCTCATATTAGAAATCTTTAACATATCAACGTTTTATGGGCATACTATGGAAACATATGCCAACCCACATAACTTTACTCGTAAAACAAGAAACCAAGAATCAAACGTCATCTCCAAAGGTTTAACCGACCCCTAGAGAAATTTAATTCTTTCAAGCTGTTAAAGCTCGACTCCGAGGAGTCCAAAGATCCGTCACGTTATAATTCATAAGCGTGGGTAGCCGTGACGAGTTTTCCAGACTGTCGCATCAAAATTGCTTAGCTAGACTGGCCCAAGCACAATTAACCCAGAGCAAAGCGTCATCCGGAGCACAGTCATATTTAAGACAATACTGTTGTCTTTGACTAGATCGTCTGATAGTCGGAGAGTAATTAAATCTGAGACAATTTTCCGGTTGGTTTCCAGGAGGAAAAGAAACGACGAGTTTAGTCTCCGCTTAGGTTGACACGATCCAGTCGCGGGGATGAATAATAAATGAAGATTATACCAGCGACGCGGTTCGTAGGTTCTCCTTTTCGAAATCCCGGGAGACAGAAGGGAGCAGAGTCTCTGGTGTCGTAAATCTTCTCGTTCCCTTAACGATTCCACGTTCACCTCGACATTTCATGTCGTGGAATACAAGGTGTGGTCAAAAAGAAACTGGACTCCGTCAGTTTACTTGCGAAGGTATACGACAAGGTTTGATGGCTTTGTTGATCACTTCTCTGTGTCTATATACGAGAGTAAAGAGAATTTAGGAATTGCGTCTACAAGGTACACCGTCACTTGCAAATTCTTTTCATTTAACACCAGAACAACGGAGCATGAAACTATATTAAAATACACTACTTTATGGTTATGACAAGATTGCAAATATTTAAAGTTCGTAAAACTTTCACATTAATATGTGCCCATAATTATGAAAATGGTCTAAGTCATATATTTCTTGTTTCGAGATATTTAATAAATTGCATTTGAATAAATTAAAAAATATTTTTACATTATGCGACATTTTAATTTATAATTTTATTAGTCTTGATTAATGGAAATTTATTATGAATATGAAATTTTGTGTGAATTCCTATAAATGACTTAAAGCAAATACAGAACTATGAGTTTTATTTGAAACAATAACTTTAATGAAATAATTCATGAACAATTATTAATCATTTTTAAAAAGTAATCCATTTTTATCATTTCGAGTTTTTAAGATTCTTAAAATGTTTCTGGAAAACTGGAGGGATGTATGGTAGTAAGCACATAATATCTTTATGTTTTTCTTCCGTTACTGGTCTAGTGGTGGTGTATAATGGAAGTAATTTAATATTTCCGTATATTTTTGGTCTTCCTCTTTTAGGTGAAAGATCCAAAACGTGGAATTTAGAATCATCTAAAGAAGTTTTATAGAAAATTTTTTAAGAATCTCATCTATTGAATTTGCAGCCAAGAGACAGATTCGCCCGCGGTATTTTTTACTCTTCTTGTTATTGACTTTTCTGATGATTTCGTTGAAATAAAATCCTGCTGCGACATTCGTTTTATCGAAAATGTATTTCTTCTTCTGCACTTTTCTATCAATTCATAATAATGCTCAGGGTTGTATAAGTAATTTGTTTTTTTTATTTTCATTTGTATCAACCCAAAATCACGGTCATTCGGTAGAAAGGAATGACCCGATACCAAAAATTTGTGGTATATATTTGTTATGTTTATATAATTTCTTTAAATTTTTGACTTAGACAACTTTCATAATTAGCACTAAATGAATTCCATATAATGTTGAAATTACTACCACTATCTAATAACTCTAATAAATTTGACGATATCGTAAAAATTACATTGAATAAATTTAATTTGAAATAATGTGGTGTGAAATAACTGATAAACTCGTTTTTTTTTAATTTTGACTTAGACCACTTTCGTAATTATGGGCACATATATGTTTCAATAAAAATGTTTACGTACAAAGTTTTCGTAGGCACATTCTTATAATTTCAATAACTGTTAAATAAAAGTAGTCAATAATTGTTCTATTGTTAAAGAATATATTGCATTCAGTATATTTGTAGCTTTATTTTATATCCACGTCGGTGGGAATCTCCAGTGACTAGAAGTTTCTTTTAAAAGTTACGAGGACCAATACCAAAATGCTATACTTGTTAAAGTATCTCATACGCGGCGATCTGGTGGTGGAAGAGGCATCGGTAAGTCCACGACTATTTTTTCCTTCCAAAAAAATGGCGGCCCTGTGGTAGAAACGACATCAGGAAGTCCACGATTACCATCCCCCGCAGAAGAGTGTCGATCCGGTGGCGATAGAGGCATTGGCAAGTCCTCTATCAAATCACTCCCGTAAAACACGGACAATCGTAGGTGACAGGTCATCCGCCTAACTCTCGATTCGTAACAATATAAAGGGTATAGCTGGGTGAAATGGTCAAAAATGTCGTCCTGCCGATTTAAATGACTCTTGTAAGGTGTTCATATTTGACATTGGATAAGGTATAACTAAAACACGAAAAAGTATAACTAAACATTTCATATAAAATTTTAACCCTCCTTGTCATGACCAGGGATGAAGTTATAAGGTGAATTCGGATTAACAGATTTCGATCGAGTTTCTCCTATTTCATTGCATACAAAAATTATGAAAGAATTTTGACATGTCAAGGCTGTCGATGTGCATTTATCGACGCTGTTGGTAATCTCGTCAGTAATTTTGAATATATCGCTGCACGCGGATACATCGTCATAATTCTGTCTTTTTAGACGCGTACATTGTTTATCGCGACGTAGAAACGTTTAATATTAAACAATATCTCTATGGAATGGAAAATATAATGAATAATTTCAGTACGAGTTGCTTTTTCGGGTAAAAAACATAAAAGAAAAATGGTTTCTCTTATTTTGAACTATGGCACACCAAACAATAAAAACTAAAAAAATTTTGAATTCAATATTTTGTAATACAGTGCTACTATAAAAATTTCGTAGTGGTGTCAAAACTGTTTCTGTTCAATTCTAATTTTCTATAATCAAGATTTTCAACTTAAAAATTTTTAAAAATTCTAAAAATGCACATCGAGAGCCTTGGCATGTCAGAATTTTTTCATAATTTATTAAGCCGAATTCAGACTATAAATAACTTCACCCCTGGTCACGATGGAGGGTTAAAATTTTACACGAAGCGGCTTCTAATTATACCCTATCGAACGGCACAGGAGCCGTTTAAATCGGCTGAAGGGCATTTTTTACCATCTTATCCGGCTATACCCTTTGGGGATGAAATCGTTTAGCGAAGCCCGCAACGGACACCGATTTTTAGTTATTTTCTTTTCTCGCACTTCGTAAGTTTGAATAATTGAACCGAGACCGTTGGAGTTCCGATTTGTTGCACGGTGGTCTCGATAATACCAGAGAAGGAGGGTGAAGGAAGACGGGGATAAAACCGCGGGTGTAATAGTCGAAGGGCGTAGCTCCTTGGTCCACTTGATCGTTAACGATCCTTGAGGAGAATGCAGGAGCCTGGAAGACGCAGGCACGCTTGATGCCGGATAAAGACGCGGGATATTAAAAGTTAACGGCGCTGGGTTACATAATAAGCCGTCTCATCTGCGTTATTAAAGCACACCCCATGGATATATCTCTCTGTGAAGACGTCAGTGCCGTCGTAGCCGCGGAATAAACTGCTGCCTCGGCTCCTCGCGGAACGCAAATAGTCTCCGCCACTAGGGGAGAACGTGCACGCTTTACAACGCTGCGCTGAACAGTGCAGCAACGAGCACAATCGGTGAACAAATTCCGGCTTTAAGAATTCGCGCTGATGTTTACAGATTTAGAAGGATCAGACGGGATTCGGTAGTTGTCAAATCTTCGCTCGATATCGTGGATCGGCATCGGAAGCTGGGTCTAGAGTTTGTACGCCGTCGAGCGAAAGGCCAACTTGTTTAACGGCTTGACGAATAATAATAGAAATTTCGATGGCCGGTCCATAGTTAGTTCCCATAACTTAGCTGCTAATGTTTACGCCTTCGTGAAATCTAGAAATTATCTATCGAGTTTGGCTCCATTCCCGTGACCGTAATCGCTCTTATCAGAAACGATCCCTTACAAATTTTTTTAACAAGAGCATTTCTAATATTTGCTATAAACTTTTGTCCAGTTTTCCATTTGATGCTTAAAAATGCATATTTCTATGGCGTTTGTGTTCGAAGCGATTTATCCTTACATATGAGGAAAGGAGGCATAAATGTCCATAATATAGAAGTGATTATGAGTGGACTACGAATTTGTATGCAAATATAAATGTTCGCATATATGTAATTTAAATACAATTATAATTCTAGTTAGTCTTCCTTGCACATTTTTCTACGCCGTTTTTTAGACCTATCTAAACCTACCACAGTGCAATTATAAATTTTCTTCATAGGAATCCATTCAGTAGATTCCTTTCCTCGATCATATACTGTAACGAAAATCGCAGGAATTCTAAATAAATTATACATTGTCATTTTTATAAGACAATGCACGCATGTCAGTTTTAATGTTCGGTAGGCTTATTGCTAAGACTACCATAAATGCATCAAATCAGTAGTGCAGTTACCAGATTAAATGGACCTCCATTCGCAGTACGGTGACGGTTACACGATCCATCAGCGAATAGTTAAACATCCGAATCTCACTGCAGTAGATTGATTATTATTGCGTTTGCTCTGTGCAGATGATCGAATGGTTCCCAAAGCGAGTAGGCATCGTACCCATACGGAACTTCGTCTTTTTCCGGACGTCATGGTTATTTTACACAGCAACGAGACAGAATTCGTCACCGAATCTGTATACCTGCACGAGCGTAGCGAAAATGGATTGAAGAAAGGAAGAGAAAGAACTATAGTATAAACAGCAAGAGAACGTTAGCGTTTTTACGAGAAATGTTAAGACGCGACCAGCGATATTTTAAACAAATGTAAGGTTGATTACGTTGCGAGCAACCGGACCCCGTTATTTTTCAATGATATTTACAGTCTTGTTCATTTTCTATTTGGTCTTTTACAATTTTACTGTATCGTTGTCAGTTCTTCGAGTAAAAAATTGATTAAAGTTCTTCATTTTTATTCAATTCTGAGTGTCGTTATTTCTTTCTATTTGGGAAAGTAAACTCAGCGGTTCTCTATTATTGGTGGGCACTGAAAGACGCTACAAGAAAAAGAACCACGATTTTGTTACTTTTTACTCGTCAACGAATCAGCTTGAAGAATAGTAGGACGCTCTGTAACGTAGCTTCGACTTAATACGATATTTGTACATAATATCGGCCTTCTTTTCATCAACCGTGAAATTCACCAAGGAAATTCTATTCTTCGCGATGCTGCTTTCTGTTCCGTTCTGTATGTGCGAGCATAAGCCACGACGTACATGTATACTTGTACACGCTGCATGTCGAGCACCCATTCGAGTCAGGGGCCGTTGTACCATGTTGCAACGATTCCTTGAGGAGAAACAGTCGGCTCTGTAGCTTGATTTTTGGAACGATGGAAACTGTAACCACACTGCTCTCTGAAGATCGCGTGAAATTACTGTCTGCAATGTTCGGTAACATTCTCAACGGACCATGCTTCCACTGTTTTTACAATCTTTACGAATGCATGTGACTCGCGTGAGCGGTCGATATCAATATTCATCGATATTCCCGGATTCTAAAAAGTCTCTCGAGTCGTAAAGCCGATTACGTTAAGCGTCGGCTATCCTTTAATCTTTTATCTGTGGCGTTATTAATTTTTTTACTATGATTATTTTCTACTGTTAGGCTATTACTAAGCGTTCCGCGTCTCGGACAAGGCCCTGTAGACATTCGAGTTATCGGAGCGATTTTCAAATCAGTTATGTAAATTTGATTTACGGCGGGATATTAATTACGCTTTATTAATTACGCAAATAAAAAAATATTATGGTTAGATAACATCAGATAAGTAGAGAATAATTTGACATACAAATTTTTGTTGTAAATGTAATTGCGTTTGCGTAACCATAATCCAAAACTAAATTGTTAATTTCAATTTCGGTGTTTCCTATAAATTAATAATGCAAATAATTTCAGTTTTCGTTCGTTTAAATTTTTCCTGTCGGTTTGGACTTTCAATTTATTAATGTAACCCCTGGGGTTCTAGTGGAATAACATAAAATAGCCAACGTACGCGGAGTGCAATATATGGAATATCTTGTTTAAACTTCTACCAATATATCCATAGATTAAACATTTGAAAATCGATTAAATTTATTGTTCCGCATACGGAAAACGGTTTACGCTAATATTCAATTTCTCCAAAAAAAAAACTTTGTTAAGAATGATTGTAATTTAAATTTCTTAGGATAAAACTTCTCTGTACGCAAATGTAAACGATACAATTATAAACAACTAAAAGCATGTGTGCATATATTAAATATTAGTATTTAAACGACGTTTCACAAATATTGACGACTAACACCAATAATTAAATTTCCTCGATAAAACCGGGAACAATAAAGGAAATACATTATCGTATCAAAATTGGAAACATCCTCTACTATTCAAATATTTAATGACATTTAATGACGCTGATTTATATCTACCAAATTAATAACTTGCAATCAAGGTAATATTAATTTTATTAACCGCAAATACGTACACTGAAATTTGTTTGAGATCGAAAACATGTTTCGCCATTTCGAAAGGATAACCTATGTTCGTTTCGTATTAACAATATTATCGCTAGAACATCTCGAATTCGTGTTTATTCTGATTGAAAAGATGCATTAATTAGTTTACATGAATTTATTTCTCCGGAGATACGTTATATCAGTGACGTAATACAGTCACTTATAGAGCTCAACTCCTGTGTGAATCTCCTAAGTCTACAGTTCTCTTTGTAATAATTTCATAAACTGTATTTTTAACCCTTCGAGTATCGAGACTTGCGGTCCTATGCCGGGGTAATTTCTGACTCGCGTTGATATTTCAAGAATACAGATACATTCACGGTTCGTCAAGGTTCCCCCGCGTATATACACGGTGTATCCGTTAAGTTTTATCACCATTTTTGAGGCATTTCCGGTAATGCAATTAAAAAATGTTTTAGACAAAATTTTGTCAATATTTGGTGCGCTAATATGTTTGCATATTCTTAAATCTCAACAGTGGATTCTCCGTAAGAAAATCAAGAATCATTTTGACTTTTTTTAATGGTGTCATACGTCTTTGAAATCGTAGGATTGTTGCTGGCATTAGAATGTCGAAAGAGTACTCGAAGGATTAAAAGAATTTATTTTAAATTCTTTAATCTTTCAGTTGCATTATTTAATTTGTAGCGACCATCGACTTGCGTAAGATTTTACTCCAAAAACGCCTGATTGGCTTTAATGTAAAAGTGGAATTAGCCAATTAAGGCGTGTGTCGTTATAATATCTGAGAAGCTATCCGTCATTAAAATTCTATAATGTTGATGTTCATTCTTATCTGTATGAAATTCAATAATGTGGATATTAATTGTTATCTGTATAAAATTCTATAATGTTGATGTTCACTTTTATCTGTATATTCTATAATGTTAATATTAATTCTTATCTGTATAAAATTCTATAATGTTGATGTTCCTTCTTATCCGTATGAAATTCTACAATATTGATGTTCATTTCCATATTTATATTTATAGTTTCATGTTCCTTCGTCTGTTGTTTACCGTATTAATTTTATATATGTAATAAATAAACATTTAACGTTCATTGTTCTGAATTTCAAGGTTTTTACTTAATTTTTAATCGAAAGACAAGACTGAAATTTGCATTGAACTATTTAAGGATACGTGGGATATAATTCTGTTAGTTTATTCTAAAACTTCTACACTAATCTCCAGAAGTTCAAAAGAATAATATTAATTTGGGTATTCTGAATGAAAATAGATACAGGTACTGCTGAGGAAGAGTCAGTATTATTCAATCATTCTCTTTATTCTCAGCCGTGGTAATGTCGGTAATCGATGAACGTGACATCACTATGTAAATCGCGAGAGAAGAGAAAATTTTGCAGACAAAGAATTTCAGAACCGTGTATCAGTTCTTTTTCTGCAGAAGACCTATTGTCAGAACTCATCGCGTTTCACGACCAGAAAGGGAGGATGTTAATTTTCGAAGATGAGCTTTACGGTACCCTTAGTATTACAGGACCCCTCTGCCTACTCGTATTCAAATGTAAAGCTCCGTTCTTCCTCCTCGATCGAGGGAGTAATGCTCGGATGAAGGGTGCTATCTCCTACGAGCCGGAATGCGAATGAATTTGCGATGAGGTACGCGGCAAATGAAGTGGCCGCGTAATCACGATCAATGAAGCCCCTGGATAACGTGGAGAGCCCGTCGCGTTTTCGGGGCCAACGAGAACTTGGGGAACAATTATTTGTCTTGGAGCAAGTTTACATGTCTCGGAAATAATATTCTCTGTACCGAACTCCTCAACTTGGACGTCGAGTTGATACAGAAATCTTCAAGTCTAGAATTTGACAAGAAATAACATTCCCGGAACTATAAATACACCTTACCAGTCGTAATTACTGCCTCGTTACCGATGCGCAGATATTACTCGAGTATCTGTAAGTTTCTGCATCGTCCTTGACGTCCGTGTTACACCCTCGAGATTTGGAAGAATTAACAGCTTCGACTTTAACTAGTTGTCAACATTTCCAGGAAACTGCGCTTCGATGTTTATTGGAATATCATTTCACGTGCGAACCTATTACCAAGTCGAAAGTTTATAATTACATTTTACAACTTACGACGCGCACCTTATATTACATGTTTCATTCAAATTCTTGATGAATTACATCATTTTCTCTATTACAAATTCACAGATAAATATCAAACGATTCGTGTATTCCGCGTGTCTTGACAATGTTCAACAATATTAATGAGCTATTGCCTGATATTCATTCTCATTTGTATATTTTTAGTTTCATGTTACTTCATAAATAAAGATCTAGTGCTCATTTTCCTGAATCTCAAGATTTATAGTTAATTTCTAATCAAAAGACAAGACATAATATCACAGTCAATTACTCAAGAATACGTGGAATATAATTCTGTTAGTTTATTCCTCTCTACAAATACTAATTAAATCACCTGGCATTCCAGTTGTACGTTCTCTCAAAAATAGTGGAAGTCAGGCGTTCATGGACGTTTCCACTGATTTAAAACTTCTAAAAACGCTACTCGCGTCTTAACAATGCATACGACCACGTTCGTGAACGAGAAAGCTTCGCGAACTATCGGTGGGGAAAATCGGTGAGTAAAGAGGCAACTTTGTCGATTCTCTTGTTCGCTATGTATCAAGGTTAAATGTCAATAATCAAAGGAAAAATATTTTCCTACAGCTTATCTGAATGCAGCCACCGTAACGTAAAACTGTTCTGTGGTGAACAGCCTCTGTGGAAATAATAGAAGATTGCCGTGGGTCTGTTGTGACGACAGACAATCGAAAAGTTGATACCTGACAGTTGAGAGAAACAGACGGAAAATCAATATATTGACTATAATTATATATTTCCGTTAATAATTGTAAACGCGTGTAAATAAAGAATTCTTATTATTGCAATGCCGCGTCTCCCAGCAAGGGGAGTTCGCGGATCTCGCAACAATACTTTATCGCGAACAACTGAACGAATATATAATGGTACCAAACTGTGACACGCGATTTGATACGCAATGGAATGCTTCTGATAATACGCCTCGTAGATAATGAACGGGATACGATATTTCGCGTTCCCCGACTTCCAGTTCGCCGTGTTCCATGACACACGCGTTCGTCGTTCCAGTCTATGCGGACGAGATTAATATATTCCGCCAAAGAACCGCGCAAAATGCACGCGGTGCCCGTCGCGTGCCGCATGAAACTCGCATTATACCGACCAAGCGTATGGAAACTAATTAATTTGCTACTAATTAAGTTGTCTTCATAAACCCGGCAGACAATTGCGTCGCCGGCGCCATGACAAATGAGTTAATACTCCGTCAGATCCCCGTCACGCGTCATTTATCGTTAAGCTTGTCGAAGAACGGCCACAATAGAATTGTCCCCCACCACATTTCTCTATGGTCCAATTTTTCCATTTGACCTCGAAACGTGTACCGCAACGGGACAATATTATGTATATACATATACAGTAACTCGAAACTCGTCGACGAATCGATATGATTGCATCCTCCAAACATATTCGAGGATAATCTGTCTCGACGAGGGAATCGAGTAATGGAATTGAGAGAACCGACCGGAAACACTTACGTTCGTTGTAATATAAGAAAAATATTGTAAAATTGTAATATAATTTACAAAAAACGATGATTCTCGAAAGAATAATTGACGCGCGAGGAACTTGAATTTTTCGAAAAAATGTCATTTTGCGACTTCGTTCAATACGCGTAAGATCTAGTGCAGTTCAACCGGTGCGTTTTTTAATATCGACAGGTAAACAATGTTATGCGAGTTGTCATTATTATAAATAATACTATGCGAATACCAGCGTTGCGTCTACGGACTGTTTAGGATACTACCGACGATTTTGGCGATGTTTTTGAAAAGGTCTCCTAGTGTATCTTTAACAAACTTATTGTTTTACGATTTGAGAAAGGCGGAAAAGTATAAGCAAGTTTTTGTAAAAATAGAAGTTGGGTCGTATCGCTTTCAATGACACTTGACGTAGCATAGGCCCACCTGTAATAGCAGCAAATATCCGTAATTTATGATTCATCATCTCTCCCGTGTGCTTTTGTGATAAGTTTGCCTCCAAAATATGACACTAACCTTTGAGCGTTACGTTATCTCCTAAAAACGTGTTCGAATACTTTCGTGAGCCACTGTAATTGATCAAGACCAACAGCTCAATAAATTATTATTTTTCTTGTAGGCAGCTTTTCCAGCTTTTTTCATTGAACACTCATATCATCAATAACTATTATTCCCATTCTCATCACTGTACTCGTAACTAGTTCATTTCATTAAGCACATGTAAAGGGTGTCCCAAAATTAACCCAAGATTTGAATTTGCCGCAATTTTTGCAGTAAATTGTTGGCAATCCTGAAGAAAGGACAATTTGACAGCTAAGAGTTTAGGGTTAGTAAAAATGGAGCGTTATACGATACAACAACGTGTTTTCATTATTGAACAATATTTCAAAAATAAATAGCTGGGCGGCCGCAGTTCGAAAATTTTATACAGAATATGGTCAAAATAGTGTTTTAACCTCGTCAACTATGAAAGATTAATTGAAAAATTCCGGGAGACTGGATCAGTTGGAGACGCTAAACACACCGGTCGTCCAAAAACAAGCCGTTCAAATTGTCAATATCGATGCAGTGCGTGAGGGTGTTGATGAAAACCCAGGAACATCAATTCGGCGTCGTGGACAAGAGTTACTCACAAAAGATCTGTGCCTCCATGCTTACAAAATTCAATTAACACAACAACTGAAGCCTAATGACCATAAACAGCGAAGAGAGTTCGTAGAATGGATTATTGAACATCAACAAGTGGATGCTGATTTTTCGAGAAAAATCATCCTAAGGGATGAAGCACATTTTCACCTTGATGGCTTTGTTAATCGCCAAATTGCCGTGTTTGAGGTTCGGAGAACCCACATGTGATTGTCGAACAATAAATGCACCCACAACGTGTCACTGTGTGGTGTGGATTTTGGGCTGGAGGCATCATTGGACCATACTTTTTTTAAGATGAGGCTGGTCAAGCAGTAACTGTTACTGGTGCTCGACATCACAACATGATAACACTGTTCCTTCTGCCGAAATTAGATGCTATGGATGTGGCCAATACGTGGTTTCACCAAGACGGTGCCACATGCCATACAGCCAGTGAAACAATTCAATTACTGCATGAGACATTTCTTGGTCGTGTACTCTCTCGTTTCGGTGATCAGAATTGGCCCCCTGGATCGTATGATTTAACACCATTAGATTTCTTCTTATGGGGTTATTTGAAGTCAAAGGTCTATGTCAATAAGCCCACAACCACCCGTGCATTACAAGAGAAAATTAAACGCTGCATCAACGAAATTCAGCCACAATTATGCAAAAAGGTCATGAAAAATTTCGACAAAAGATATGTTATTCCATGAATAACCCTATCCTATGTACTTTATGATTCAATGAAAAAATAACAATCTAAAGTTTAAAAACTGTGTTTTCTATTTATTTCAAACCTTGCGTTAATTTTGGGACACCCTTTATATTTTTAGAAGTCAGAGTAGAATCATTGCTGTGATATTGTATCGCCAATCCTAAAACCAGCTCGCCGAATATTAATTTATCGCGCGAGCACGCGTTAAATCGTGAATAGAACAACTGTCATGACGTCGTTGAGGCTACAATAACCAAAATGAAGAATGATTTTATTTCTCTTATTAAAGTTTTTATATTTCATAAGTTTAATGATAATGCACTATGATTTCTCTCTGGCTGTTTTATCAACTTCTTTACCACTAGTTTCGACCAAGGTTTAACGGAATATACAAAATCTTATACTTTAAAATAAATAGTAATTTCAGGAAATAGTCAAGCAAATTACTAATTTTATCGAAATTACGTTGAAAATTACTTACTTATTTTCATGAAATGGATTATCGGTTTTCGAGATACAATGGAATTCCTGACACTGCTCTTGCAGGGGCAGACCGGAAATGGAAAATGACGGCAGGATTAAGTTCAAATTCAAGGCATCGCCGTTCCTTCCATTTAATTTTTTTTCCGTCTAAGCCGTAAAAGCACAAAAACATTTGCTACAGTGACGCGAAGCGCAGATTGCTTTGCGAATTCGCGAACGCACGGTGCTGCGATTAACCGCGTCTTCGCCAATTTACAATAATTCACCGGACGCTGTCGCCCGCGTCACTTTGCTTTGTTTTCCGGACAGCCAACCCTTTAACGTTAATGACGCGTTAATGAGAAATGCTCGAATGTCCGGCGATTTTTTTCGTCCCACTAATTTTCACTGGCTGATTTTACGCCCCTTGCCCGCGCCACAACAGCTGTTGCTACTTCACGGAGGAATTTCGACAGCAATATTTTCGCATAGTCTGCTCCGTCCGGGTAGAGGAACAGCCTGTTCGAAGGCATTTGTTTGCAATATCTTGGATGGGTTAATTAGAAAATTGTTACAGTGCCCATTAAAGTAAAACACACAAAACGGCCGTATTACCCTGCAATAGGTACCGAGTCGAAAGATGATCCCTCAACGGTCTCCACCGACGAGTAGGGCAATTGGGTCGTAAAACCATCCGCGCCATTATGCGCGGATTTTTTAACATCGTCACGCTAATCCAAAGTGCTGTCCATTCTTCCAAAAAATTAATTAATATCGGCAACCCGAAAGAGAGGCTTCCTTCTCCACCGTGAAGGAACGTTCGTAGAAGATTCTCCCTCTTCAGGTGAAAACTAACGAATGAGGAGCTGTATGCATCGTATCGGCCACGCTCTCAAGTTGTCACAGGGATGACACGAAAGGAAGAGGAAACGGACTTCGGAAAAGCGATCAGTCAATCACATCGAATCGTTTTAACTTGGTCAACTAACGAGTTATAAGACAAACAAATTCGACTAACGTTCGAGTCGAATTTAGAATCTCGTGAAATACACCATCGTTTCAGAGCGTATCTTACGTTCTGCTAAACTTTTCTGTTTAATTTTTCGTACTCTGTAACACGGTCCGCCGGCAAACATTATGGAAAGGTAAGCGCTGGGCGAATTTTTATGGCAGGAGGTCGCTATTGTTACTATGGGCCTTGGTTCTTTGATTTTAGATTCTTAAGGCTACGGTGTGGGCCTGTCACCGCCACATTTGGCATCCATTGCCGGCCGACCCAAGGTACAGGGGCTGCACCTTCTTCAACTTTGGGCAACTCTTACGCTATAAAACGTCGAAGGCTGTACAAGTGACCACTTTAACTACGCTTTTCAAGGCGATCGGGTTTTTCCACTACTTGACCTAAATTGTTTGCAGATGTGGGTCCACTTCCTGGTTCAGAAAATTTAGTCACCCCTGGAAATGCCCCAAGCATCCCCACTATTTATCTCCCATTATCTTCACTTGTACAGCCCCCTAGCGAATTGCAGGGCCCAGTACATATTCGTAGACTTTCGTTGGTTGATCCACTCCTTCTAAGAGAAGGGATGATCAACGGAAAGAGTAGGGACAAACCTTTATCAGGGCGAACTCGCGGCTGTCTCGATAGTTGTAGTTAGTTATATAGACACATAGTTATACATATAGTTATATACAGTGGCTCACGGAAGTATTCGGACACTATTTAACACGTTCGCGACGGGATGTACCACCGGTGGTACATTCCTGTCTGTCCAATGGGACGGGATGTACCACCGGTAGTACATGGGCCTGATAAAAGAAAATATAAAAAAAACAACACCCCGCCCGATGGCTGAGACACTGAATTCAGGCCCCGCCGCGAACGTGTTAAACCTAAATAACTTTTTCAAAATTGAACCAAACGACTTGGCTTTTCTGCAGCAACTAGAAGCATTGATTTACTAAATGATATGCAAAAATACTTTTGAAATAATTCTAATTGGTAGAAATTACGTGGGAAAGGAGAAAAGACATTTTTTAAAACATTTTTATTTCAACTCATAATGAAAATTTAAAATATGCGTTTTTCAGAACTGTGTTAGTTATACACATGCTAAAAATTTCACTGAAATCGATTGACGCGGTAAAAAGTGACACGCGTAGAAAGATGTAAGAATTTGTGGAGTTTAAGCAGAAACTGACCAAGAATCGTGAAAAATTGCGATTTTCACCATTTTCGATGACATGTAGCTCGTGTGTACGTCGATCGATTTCAATGAATTTTTCTGCATGTGTATAACTATCATAGATCTACCAGATGCGTCTTTAAAATTTTTAGTACGTGGCTCAAATAAAAAAAATTTAAGAAGTTCCTTTTATATTGATCATGTAATTCGTACCAATTCCAATATTTACAAAATTCATTTTGCATATCATTTATTAAATCGATGCAACTAATTGCTTAAGAAAAGTCGAGATGATTGGTCGAATCTTAATTAAGTTATTTAGGTTTGAAGAGTTTTCGGCGTCTTGACAGGGCTCGGCAGCGATAGCGAGTCGTAGTCTGACGTCCGTCTCACAGCACTTGTAAGGTGTTGTGAGTAATAGAAAAGGATGGCGATAATCGGAATAACCGGTACACAAATTGTAGTTGCACTTGTGGATTTAATAATAATGTATACACTCCTGACTAGAGACCCGTTACACTATCTTACAATGTTGCCTTTAAACTTAGTAAAAATGATTTGTAGAGTATCGAAAACCGGCGTCGCAACGCGTGGTGAAAATCAAAACAGCGCTTATCGCTTGAACGTAAAACAGCAACGCGAGCGTCGCGATGCACAAGTATTTATACTGGTGTTCTTAATGGGGTGGAAACATCCACCACCAGTGAACACGTACAAAATCTATGTTAACCATGATTGGTGTCTTAAATTTGCCGCCCACCCTGCTCTGGTGGGGTGAGTCTAGCCTCGAATTCTCTACAAGACGGTACGTCTCAGGTACCGTCCCGAGGATGGCCGCGCGCTCGCTGATGTCCGGTGTTGCATATCTGGAGGTTTATGGCACCTCAATTGTTATCGAGTACAAAGTCGACGTCTCGGCCGCGCACGTGTCCACCGAGGACCACCCTAATAAATGCACGTTCGAAATTTGCTAAATACTACCTGACGCATCTGGCAGTTAGCTGAATGGGTCCTCAAAAATAGCGGACCGTCGGTGCCCGTGCCATAAACATCTTCGTTAATTAAAAATATTCTTAAGGCGCGGTCGCGTCTTAACAAAGAGTGTCCGAATACTTTTGCGAGCTACTGTATATACATAGACACATAGAGAGACACGATCTTGTCATGTTTCGTGTTATACATCGTACTTTGTCCATCACGATAGCCTCAGTCAGTACTTCTATTCTCGTGAACATTGTTATACATAGTCCTTCCTATAAGGGGAAAGTGGTCCTTCGAGAAGGTAGTTAATCATTAAAATTAGTCGGCACACCACGTGCAAACGGCCAAAGTCTGACGGATTGAAAAATCCTTCACAGACCGCAATACGTTGAGCTAGCCGTCCAATATTAATTTGACCGACGCCTTTGGCGAAGATCGAAGAAGAGTTGCGAATCGCTCGTCGCATACTCAGATATCGAGAATCGCCACCAGTTTTGCGTCTTACTTACAACTCCGTTCGAATACGCGCTCGCGAGGAACGGGACGTCACATAGTCGCTCCATAGTTTCCATCGGTAGTCACATTTACTCTGAATTAGATAAACGCATTCCACACGCGTGTTCTCGTTAATTATCGCATACGTTCAAACGTAGGCCACGCATTAAGCTGTTAACGAGTAAAATTGTGCGAGAATACTATGCTATTGTGTCACTATTCTCTTCTGTTACGTTCTGGTAACGTGATTCGAATGTTCGCACACTCGCGATAGCCAAATTTGTAAATTAATAGCGCGTAGTCGATCCGTAATAGGCGTCATGCTTGGTATTCCAATGCCCGCAAATGCTTGCGGCTACTGAGAAATTTGAACGAAATAGTAAATTTTCAAAATATCCTGTTTTCTTTCACTTGAATTTATTGTGTAACAAAGTATAGCATTATATAGAAATAATGAATCATATGCTATCCATTCAAAATATTTCATTAACACTAAACCTACCACAGCGGCTCAAATACCCCCTTTCAGATGCTTTATTTTGCAATCATTGAAATTGTATATATTCGAGTAGAAATTGCACAAAATCTAAATAAATGAAATCTTGTCTGTAGGCAATTAATATTAATTAAGGGGATTGAGTCAAATTCCGATTG
>CM052090.1:16780549-16831151 GCA_028453745.1 Agapostemon virescens | reverse complement strand
GACGTGGCCTTTTTGGTGCGTGCGGGCGTCTTCGGACGACCGGGCGTGCGACAAAACATATATCATCGAGCGAGCGAGGTGTACATATTAAAGTATTGCGATATTCGGACTGTGTGTAATATTTCCGACTATCTGTTATCTCCGAATCCCTGATTCGCCCCATTGTATTTACCATACGCCTCCTATCTTTTCCCATCCCACATGTCATTGTTATAAGATTATATATGCTAGCCAATTTTAACGCTCGGTAGGTTTAGCGTTAACAGACAAAATTATTAATTGTAGAGCTGAGAAAGTATTTCTGCTTTTATTTACACTACGGTGGTTTAATCTAGCGTAACAGCGAAAATCGTAAAGAAAACTGGCTTTATATGTCATCTTTCGTCATTCTAATCTCGAGTACCTACCTTGGGTTACCGAATATTGTAACTCGATTGTTTTTATATGTTCTTTATTAAATATAGTGTGTTGCACTGGAAATTGTGGAGAATTCGACTCTCCACGTTGCTGAATTCTAATTTATTTATACGATCAATATTTCAAGTTTACTACAAAAATAGTAGAATGTGGATTGGCTAATTTAATATCGTAAGTTCTTTTATTAGAATCTTTCGATTGAACTCGATTTTCTTAACGTTCAAAGTTTTATCTCTTAAAATATAATGGTTTGCAGTATAAAAGTAAAGTAACCGAAAGAAACGTAGACCAGGTGTTACCATAGCAAATACGTTTTCTAGTACGGATAATTGAAATCACTGTAATTTATGGTGCACTTAACCGCGCGTAATTTTAAAAACCGTTCTTCGCAAAATTTATTTGATCCAGTAAATTTCATATAAATTTTTATAATTCGATTCAGCATTTCATTTGACAACTTGGAATTCTCTCCATTCTCCTGCTACAATTAATTATTTCTTTTGTGGACTTACTTTGTTAACTTTGTTGGCTTCGTTGACTTTGAAACATAGTATTCTATTTGAAAGATAAAAGCGACCTCCATATTTCCGAAGTGATTCGACGTAGCAACAAAAGGTTAACACCGTACTACGCCTCCTATAACCGATGGGATTTCTGTTTGGAAAACTTTTATACCACTGTTATACTTTCTGACTTATTCTGTGTGGCAGTAACCAGTGTATCACCCTATGTAACAGTTTGAAACGATTATTTTCGGAACCTTTTCAATCCCTGGTTCTCAGTAAGTTTTCCACATTTTCATTGTCGGCTGAACGTTTTCGTCATGTTTCGATTATTTGACAAAATGTATTTGAAAATAGGGACTGCCTAGTGTTAGGCGACTTTCCGTTATAGTTTTAGTGTTAAATTCGAGCGACTGTCGACGTTTTTTTTCTGAGGTAAATTCTTCAGAAAGTTTGCAGCAGATCAGGTATCTCCCAGCAAACCTCGGTCCCAGGCCGGTCATCCGGAAGTAACTCAAGATTCTGCCCCCTTCCAATTCTCACCCGATCACAGGACCAGACTTCGTTTACCAAGTTTCCATACGAAAAACTGAGTACACTGGGAGCTGGTTTTTCCTCCCTTCGCGGTGCTTCCTGACCGTCCTATATGTACTCTCTTTTTATCACCGTATCCAGCGATCGAATCTTCGCCGCGAGTCTGGCGTTTCAGCTGGAAAAAGTTCGACCGGCGAGAAGCTCTTCTTCCTTGAACGAGGCCCATCGTTTCGTTTTTGGACTATTCTACAGTTCTCGGGAATTGGAATCAGCATCGATTTACATAACGCCGGGTTTCAAGTTTCTCGAAAATCCTCCCCATTGTTTCCCGCGGTCGTCAAGTACACAGTTTCTCCGGTATTTTCCAAAATTCTTTATACAGTCAGAGAGCATATTCACACTTTAATGGCCTCACGTTTACGCAGTCAAACGTTGCCGGGGACCGACAATATTTTTGAAGAATTAATTTAAAAAAGCTTTATTAAATTCACGAAATAATACAACATGTGCAAACATACACATAAAACAAAAAGCAATAACAATTTAACAACAAATTTAATATGTTTCCTTTGTGTGATAATTATTAAAGCAATCACCTACGTGTAACGGTAACAGTAATTCCAGCTATCACACACGTGTTGTGTGAGCGGCCATGAAAGTGTTAAGTGGATACTCTTCAAAAACTTCTGATTTTTCTAAAATTTGACAAAACAACTTTTTGTTTGAAGTTTTGGGTGAAAGAAGTTGACGAGGTAATGTGAAAAAAATTTGCTGTAACAGCTACAGTTAGGAATTACGGACAAAAACTGAAGATTATTACTTTTAACTTTTTATCTACACTTATAACAATAAATAAATTTTATCGGTAAAATTAAAAACATGCCTTTCGTAAATCTAAGCGAGTTATACAAAATGTTTTTTTTAGTTTGTGATTTGTGAAATTTGTGAATGTATTATCAGTAAAACACTATTTTGTAATTTGATAAATTTTATAATTTTAAATAAGCTTAAAATTTATATTTTACGTTATCATTATAAGGGAAATAGTTATTAGAAATATTTCATATATCTTTTTATTTTCATCGTTCATGAATTTCTTCTTCCTTAATGAAGCACGTGTTTTTTTATGTTATATTTCTTGTACTTGTACTCTGCATACACCTTGCATATACTGATGCATTTTGCAAATTTGCTGAATGTTACATTAGCACATACTTTCTACTATAATTAATAGGCAAAGGTTAATTAACGTTTCGATTAAACACGTCAAAACTTTGACTGGAAATTTAATTGTTATGTGTCAAACAAAATCTTGGTATACAAATCCACATATTTCAATATGCAATGCTATGGTTGCATAAAAACTGATCGATGAAAATTGTGATTATTTCGTTTCTTCAAATCATGTTTTGTGCAGACAAAAATGTACTAAAAATTTGTAATTTATATTTTACATGGTATTTAATTATTTCGATCTTTCTGCAAAGAAAATATCATTTTTTATTGTATATTTACAATTAAGATATTAATTAAAGTGAACATATTAAAATAAATATAAATACAGTTATTCTTTTATAATACTATTATTATATTATTATATTACTATTATATGTATATATATAGTATATATACATATATATATACTATTATATTAATATTATTATATTACTATTACTATATTCTTTTTAAATACTGCAGTTCGAAAACTGAATTTTTAAAGTAAAATTTGTATGAACTCTAACAATAAGCTGCAAATATTGGTGAAAAGGACAGATAATCGAAATTCAACAGTCGCAGAGTATAAACGAAACTTAAATGGACGATCACCCAGGGCACTTCCAACATAAATATTAATTCAAATCCTCCATCGTTTATCGCAGCTTTGAAATTGGCTAGTCTTTCAAGAAATTAAAAGGCCAGTTGTGTGATTTATTTAGAGCATACGAGAGAGAACCTTTGATTTTGTTAAACACACCCGAGCCGTGAAATATGTTAATTAAAATCCCTGCCCCGTGGACAAAGGAAAAATCAAGCTCGAGTCGTGGTGCATTAATTAGCTTGGGATCAAATTTATGATCAAACGGCTCTCGTTTTTCGCTATCGATCGAGTTCGGATAGAAAATACGTCAACTGGCGGTTTTGACAACAATCGCGTGTAAGAAATGAGCCCTGTTTTTGTGGAAGCACGTCACGAAAGTTTCACCGTGAATACGCGCGCTCAAAGGAACACGTTTTATATCGCGAGCGATTTTTCGCGGTGCGACCTTCTAGTCAGTCAGCCCTTTGAACTTTGTCTGGGCCCAGAGGGTACTTTTAATATTCTATAATACCTTAAACGAAGTTGATCGATCCTTCCGTTGGAAATATGAAAGGTCTACTTTGCCGATCTGTATTAGTAATTGACCCGTCCTTTCACCTACGATCTGCGGTTCCATTTGATATTGTCGTCAGCGAGCCGATTGAAAAGTCGTATATATCGCCGTGTAAAGGCGAGCAATGGCCGGTTTAGAAGCCCATAAAATGTTATTTCAATATATTCCCCCGGTTCGGATTGGAGCAGCCATAAGCGACAGCCTCGTTCCCTCCTCGTGACAAAAATTGTCAACGGTAACAAAGAGCGTTGTTGCGGGCCTGGTTTCGACGGAGATTGGCCCCCGACGCAACCGATAACGCAGTGTCATTGCCACGTTCCGCGACACTCATTATCTGCGATCGACGCGATTTCTCGTTCACGTCCCCGCAGTCTGTTTGAAGTTTGTTGCGTTTCCATCTAACTGATACTTCCGACTTCGTGTAATACAATCCTCGATGAACTTTGATACTGTCGAGCTTTTCAATTAACCGCCTGGAATAACAGTCCAAAGTGGAACGTTCGCGAAGTGAACTCTCTGTATACAAATCTATGGACAATAAAACGATTAAACGGTGCTCGGTATTGTTAGTCGAATATGGGCATATCACGGGATTTTTATTGTGCTTGCGACAACGAATTATATTTTTAACGACAACGGTTCGTTGGTATAGAGCGTACAACATGGGTACCTACGGGAGATAAACAGTAGCCATTACACAAATTAGTATCACAAAGGACCCTATCAATGGATAATATTATACTATCGTCGAACCTAATTCTGCAAATATTGATTCTTGGACACGATGATGTTACTGCATTCTCCGGTTTCAAATATCTGTATTTGAGTTTGTACACAAGTCAATGGAAATAAGGAATACCCTATTTAGTTGGTTTAAAACACATGGAAACTTTTGAATTACTTTTGGAACAAACATCGTCGAAGTTGACGAAAATATATTTTAACGAATATTATTGAATCAATTAGAATAGAAAGAACGTTATACATTGCAGATTAAAGAAGTTATCCAACGGTATCCAATTTATTTTAGAAGCAGAGGATGGGAGAAAACCATAAACTTTATTACATTATTCACCCTTTGCACCCGTAGCGAGTTTAATTCCAAAGCCAAAGCGTTTCTTCCGAATTATTTATGTCCTCACATGCATATGGGGTTTTTAAATTTTTATGTATTTCTCTAATAGCGTGGCAATTTATAACGATGACTCAAAGTTACCATTCAAATGCTAAGGGTGAAGTCTATCTATTTCGATCATTGCTTGAGATGGCAAACATTAGAATTAAATTCTTTGTCTAAATCACGTTTGGTATCGTATGTCACAAGTCGCAACAATGCTATTTACTGCTCCTGCAATAAACAATAATTTCAAAATGATTAGTTCGGTACAACGTTTTTATCTGAGTTCATAAAAATTCGTTTATTCTCGCCAGGCTTTCTCTTGAGATATTAAAATGTAGGAAGAAACGAAACAAAAGTAAACGTTTCCTGCGAGCTGTGAATCCGGGAAATCCCTTCAAATTGATCGATGGAGCTTGCAGAAGAGGTCGACGCTTTTTGTTACTCGATTTTCCATCGAGGTCTTATCGAGCCGTTTAAATGAAGATCGAGCAATCGGTGGACGAGCAGGAACGCGCATCGTTCACGTTTCAGTGGACGTGACTCGGCATTACCACTCTTTATTAATTACGTAGAGTCGGCGCGCAGTACCGTTATAATTAATCACAATTTGCAGTGTCTGGTTGTTCCGGTGCCTCGGTAATTGGCCAGGCCGGCGTAAGAGTGGCGGGCCCAAGTGACGAGAAGAAGAGGGAAAAAAATAAAGATGATGCCTTGCGGGGGTGGGAGGATCGCTGAGAGCAGTGCCACTTCAAGCGCCGAGTTCGCGGCAGCTTCAAGGAGACCCTGAAACATCTCTGTGCACTTTGTTTTCTGCTTCTGTAATCTGTGCCGTGCGTGGTCGACCTCCACCAGCGATATTTATAAACGGCGAATTGAAGAAAAGATCTTCCACATGCTGAAGAGCCGCGCACTCACCAAACTGTGTTAATACAAGTGAGTTTTTCTTTGACGCGCTCGACCCTTTGTCTTTTGACCAAGCAATTTCAGGCTTGTAAACTGTTCGGGATATACAATTATATTTTCCCTTTACTCTAATTAAGTGTCCGTCATACTGGCGTTAACGAACTAGCGAATATTGTAAGAACATTTCTCTGCCTTGCTACTTTTAACAGATTCGTCAACCACTTTAATTTTTCAAATATAATAAAATACTGCGCTTCATTAAAAAAAGATACAAATTTTCTTTCGCTAATTTTTGTATTGTTCGTTCCTTTCATTCTCATTTTTTAAATGTGGAGGATTATTTATTCATGCAATGAAGAAAGAAAGACATAATCAGTGTTCTCATAGTTAATAATAAGAGGATGCTTTATAAATTGCAGAATGTATTTCTCACATATCTGATCCCTAGCTTTGGACGTTTTAACCCATTGCTATACCATTTTCTTTGTAATTAAAGTTATTAGAACACCTTCATCACGAAAAATGTTATACAGGAGAACAGATAATTTATATCTTTTATACTACTACATATACTTCAATGCTTGATCCCTTTGCATACAATGATGTCTGTTAAATGTCATCCATTTCATGTGCCGTTGTAGACTTTGACGTCTCCGAGACGTCAAGAGCTGTGCTCTCTGATCAAGAGCTCTTGCGGACGCCGAAAATCGTGCATCGATTCTGTTTCATTTAAAATGCTCAAGATGCTCTCCCCTCCTTTCTTTGCAACAGTACCAATAACAAAACATATACTTTCCACTATCAAAAAAAAACTTCCTACAAAGAGATGCCATGTGTGTGTAAAAAATAATGTAAGAAGCGAAACAACTTGGCAGGGTAAAATATGTCTAGTTCCTTTACATATTCCAAAATGCTTTGAAATGTATCATACTTTACAGAATTATTAATTTATTATTTTATAATGTTACTTAATTACTGTCCGTTAACATTATATATCAACTTGATTAAATTTTATATAGCTATGTAAATTTCTAAATAAAATGTAATGTTTCTGAGCGTGCATATAATTGTTCAGTTGAGAAAGTTAAATAGTATTCTTTGAACTCGACAAATTCCATTTTATTTGTACGTCAAGGGGTTAAATATTGATTACAAATGTACAACATTTGATTTCATCTAAAAAAGCCAGAATATTCATGTTTGTTAGACTTTATTTAAAATCTTCGACATGAGTCTCACTCGTCATAATATGGCAAGGGGTTAAGCAATCTTTGACACGCACGAATATCGTTCGACTCTTCCGCGAAGCAAAACAAATTTCCTGTTGCATTTGGACTTCGAAGCGAGCTTAAACTGGTACACAGATTTATGGCGTCTGTAATTTTTCGAAAGTCAGCACAGTATATAAAAGTGCGATACGATTTTGATCTTGTTCGAAATGCAATGTACTCCGTCGTAAACTAAAAATCGTTTTCCGATTCTAATTTCTATAAGTTACTTCATAAAAGTTATATCTCCATAAAGATCGGCAATCTAATATAGAATTACGAAGAACATAAAATTCCAATTTCCGATAGGAAATCGTTAACGATTTGATGACCACAGCTGCAGAAGTAACGATAACACATAGAACACCTTTTATATTAATTAGCGCGTGGTTAATTTTCGATCCTCTGATTAGAGCCATGCAGTTAAACCAGTCCACCTAAATCAAAGTATTAAAAAGAGAAAAAAACTGAAGATAATGGATAGGACAGAATCACAGGACGGCGTCGCTAATGAGGCTCACTTTTAAAGGTCACTCGTTCGAGAAATAAGGGCGGGTACTTTTCGCGTCCATCACCGTCAGCCGAGCGCGTTCTTTCGTCCCGCCTTTATAAAAAATTTCTCTCCATTTATGACGAGTTTAGCTCTTCCCTGGCTCAAAATAACCAAGGAATCTTTTATCGCTTCGATTTGTAAAATTATATTTCGTTCCAAATTAAGTTTCATTCGATTTAGATTTTAATGGAACCTCAACGATAGAAGTGTTGGCTTTTCCATTGAAGAGTAGATGCGAGGTTGCTTCTGTGTAGTCCTTCTCAATTCAAACTGTTTATCTTCTCATTAAAAAGTTCGTTTGAAGAACTTCTAAATAACTGCCTGATGAAAATAAAACGAGAACACATATTTGCTATACACGTGTAGCGGACCCCTTTTCCCCAGAAGTTTCCTTGTCCGAAGGAAATTTCTGAGAGACACGGGGTAGATAAAAGCGAAACTCTATTGAATGACTGAAGCTAGTCGTTCAGTCGTAAAGTAACACCGATGTATCGATGTTAGATTATTCTTTTGTTATAATACCGATGTATCGATGTTAAATGATTCTTTTGTTACTGTTACGTTTGACATTTTTTGTTATATGTAAATAAATTGTTTTCGTTGCAAAAATTAGGCGAATTTGATTTAGTAGTCCATCCATTTTAATTAACAATTCGTCTAAACACGCTTCCATGTTTTTCCATTAATACACTTTTACAGATATCCTTCATATTTTGAAAGCATTAACTTTAATGCTTAAGTATTTGTACACTGCTGTTTTGTACAGTGATTTTCCATTTTAATTTGAACGTGTTAAAACTTTAATCGGTCGTATTTCTTCATCATCTACGAAAAACGATAGCAATCCACAATAGAAATCAATATTAAAAACTTCTCAATGCTAACATGCAACATAAAATGTACTATTCTTTGCATTGTCCTGACACTGTTAAATTTAATAAATTTTAATAAATTAAGAAAGAAAAATGTATGTCAAACATGATAAAACTGCGGTGTCTATTTTATAGGAGATATATCTTGTCCAAGAATTCCCTCGACACACACTGTATTTTTTAATAAATATCGCAAAAGTAAATCTGTACGAAGCATGCGTGTTGCTTCATAAATCCGCCTATCGCCAAAATCTCCTACAACAGTGACGTTGAATAACAAACAAAGAGCGGCTCAATGGAACGATAAAATATCCGCTAACGTTCCACAAAATTGTTACCTTTTTTTTTTCAAGAAAAAAATTGCGAACGCGGATACGAAATAAACTGCGGATTACGGAACAAATTATTTTTTTCCACATATACGTTTCCAAAAATACGTTAGTTACGTTGTGTATTTCACGTAGCACTGAGCAGAGAAAAATTTCAAGACTAGATTTTACACTTGTAACAATCAATGAAATTCAACGTAGTCTCATATTAAACGTAAGAAAAGATATTATCCCGCTAAAGTGTAGTATCGCTTGACTATCACACTGTTTCTTATATTAAACAATACACTGTTTTTTGGGTAAAATACAAAATCATTGTCAACATCCAGCTATTAGCCAACGTGTTAATCTTTTAACCATTTGTTCTATAATGTCGAGTCAGGCTCGTGATGAAGGTTCGAGAAAAATCGACAAATTATGAATTTTCTCTTGAAAGACACTTCCATTTTGTTGTTGTCGATGCAAAGCGCTCGGAGATTACACAGACTTCCCATAAATATTTATAAACTTAATTTGTTTAAGAGATTATGAACAAAAACGCGTTTTAATTTCTGCAACCATAAAACAAAACTGCATGACTTTTTTAGCCGTGAAGTACTACAAAGACGTACTGAAACGCAAGTAAAATTGAAATTACCAGCATTTCAGCACGATCAACATAAATACAACGTAATTTCCACTAATAGAGATACTGTGACATATTGAAGCGAAAGAATATTTCATTGAAATAAGTAGAAAGCTAATAGCAATCAAATGATTAATTTACAAGTTGATGGCCGAGCGAATTTTACGTGTTTCATATCTGCATATTTAATTTGTATAAACTATTAGAGTTATTAATAATTATTATTAATTATTCGTTAACGAAGTGTGTACCGTGCATTATAATTTAGTTAATATTAAAACGATTGCATTAATAACACTGTCCAACACCAACAAAATTTTGCAATACCTGTTGAGTGATTCTTATACACTTTGTCATCCTAAAACCAAATCCGCAAGTAGAATTGCTCCATCACCCAACGTTTTCGAAAAATTTTGATTTTTGTAAAAATGCATGATTTTAATTAAAAATGACGTGGTACGCAAAAACTAAACACGTGAGAAAGTTCAACTTTGAGTCAGGAGATAGAGGGGACTCTCCTCTACACATCCATATAGCCAATTATATTTTTATGTACTCCCTAATAGTTGCAAATGATTGTTAAAGTTTGAAAATGTGCCGACGCGGGTACTTTATACACCCTATCTTTGTATTTATGTCAAAAATCCTTTATCCAGCAGGAATTTACTATACAGGAATGCATTCTACAGACATTTCTGGTAAAGAAACCATTCAGGAAAAGTATTTCGTTCCTTTAATATACGAGAAGGATCAGAAAATATTCATTGACAGCTTGTGCGCGACGCGTTCGCGCCAGACGACCATTGCAGCCTTTTCTCGACTCGCCAGGGCCGTCGCTATGCGTAGTCGACGTTGGTACTACTCAAGTATGTCTTTGCTTACTATGCTTAATTACATACATTTTTTTTTTTACTTTTTGGCTGCCAATCATTATAAGAAATTATAAAAATACGAGTTATATTCACATTTCATTGTGGAAATGCTTAATAAAGAAAATTGAATACAAAAACTTTAATACAAAAAATTTAAAATACATGTTTTTGCTCCATATTAAATCGATAAAATGTCGCGGAAGTGTATAAATCAGCCGGACTGTTTTATTATATTTATGACGAAATTATTTTAAAATGAAATCAAGGAATACAATTCCAGCATTAATCTTTCATCAAGATATTTCAACAATCGAAAAGCCTTACAATGGAAAAGACTTCTGTGCAATGCTTGTTGAATACTGTTCGACACTTATTACTGAAAATCGGGATACCAGGAACAAGCGTCAAGCAAAACGGAAACATTTCTAAATTTGTTTACATCAGAAATAGGTAAGTTTTTGTATTCAATTTTCTTTATTAAGCATTTCCACAATGAAATGTGAATATAACTCGTATTTTTATAATTTTTTATAATGATTGGCAGCCAAAAAGTAAAAAAAAAAATGTATGTAATTAGGCATAGTAAGCAAAGACATACTTGAGTAGTACCAACGTCGACTACGCATAACGACGGCCCTGGAGAGTCGAGAAAAGGCTGCAATGGTCGTCTGGCGCGAACGCGTCGCGCACAAGCTATCAATGAATATTTTCTGATCCTTCTCGTATATTAAAGGAAGGAAATACTTTTCCTGAATGGTTTCTTTACCAGAAATGTCTGTAGAATGCATTCCTGTATAGTAAATTCCTGCTAGATAAAGGATTTTTGACATAAATACAAAAATAGAGCGTATAAAGTACCCGCGTCGGCACATTTTCAAACTTTAACAATCATTTACAACTATTAGGGAGTACATAAAAATATAATTGGCTATATGGATGTGTAGAGGAGAGTCCCCTCTATCTCCTGACTCAAAGTTGAACTTTCTCACGTGTTTAGTTTTTGCGTACCACGTCATTTTGAATCAAAGTCATGCATTTTTACAAAAATCAAAATTTTTCGAAAACGTTGAGTGATAGAGCAATTCTACTTGCGGATTTGGTTGTAGGATGACAGAGTGTATAAGAATCACCCAACAGGTATTGCAAAACTCGAAAAAAGTTTGATTTTGTTGGACAGTGTAATCAATGCCCCTAATATTATGAAAATCATGTTCAAGCGAACTGGAGAAAATTTCTAGTTAAACGATTAATTTTAGACAAATGATAAAGTAAAAAGTAAACGGTATCGTTGGTTATATCGACTATCATATAGCTGCTACATCGAAGGATTAATTACGCGAATCGCTCGCGTCATCCTGCATAAACATTCCAAAGGCCGACGTGGCATTCTTCTCTCTGTTCCTCTCTCGGTAGATGCGATCAGTCAAATTGAATGTACTTACCGGCACCACGATCCCTTTGGCCCACGGTGTGAAGTAATACGAATATAAAGAGCCTATTTCCACCCCTAATTTCTGCTATGTATCGATAAAAGACGCTAAGTGCCGCCCTCGATTACGGAGCACACCACCGCAAATAGCCTCGAGAATATTTAATTTCGTCGCGGGATGCCGGGAGGAAGCTATCGCCGTGAAAAAAGCTTTCTCCCGGCTTGGCGAGGGTGTTGGCCTGATTGCAGAGCGAAACTCTTGTCGAGCGGAGGCCCCATCGATTTTTCCGGGGGATGCAACACGCCTCGATGCACGCCGCGAAGATACAGACGTCAAAAGCCTCGGCGTCATAGGTAAGCCAGAGGTGAGTGCGCATCGATCTTCCTTCTGGAAAAGGGCTGCATCCTTCAGTGTCTCTTCTACCTAATCCGTCTTGAAATCCTCCTTGCGAAGGAACAAGGCGTGACAGAGGTCAGGTAAATTGCCCGGCGACGCCTAGTGGTCCAACATACTCAAAAATTTCTGCTCTCGTTAGAAATCAACGAAATTTAAGGTACATCGTGAGAAGTAAGGTGTGACCAATTTATTAAAAAATAAATCTACTACAATCGTTCGAATAACCTTTCCCAGATTCCTTATTTTTCTATTGAAGTTCTAAAAGTTCTTTATTTAATCATATATTGCAATAAAAATCACACAAAATATATATTAATAAAATCTCGTCATTTTTATAATTTATTAAATTAAATAAACAGAGTTCCATAGGATTCAAGAAGTATTTTACATTTATTATAGCTTGAGAAATGATTAATATTTTAATTCCATTACTTCACTTACAAGTTACAGTATTTTATTCTCGGCTCAATTTTTCATCGATCCAAAACGTTAACAAAAAGGAATACTTAATATTTTGTCTAAATACTTTTTATACAAAATATCAATAATAGGTAGAAATCAAATTTTTTCACATTTACTAGTCCTGGAAGTGCGAAGTGCAATATTTTTACATGAAACACTAACATATTAAAGCACCTCAATGAACCGAGTTTTATAATATTTGAAGAGAAGTATTTAATGTATTAAAAGGTATGTAAAGTGGTTAAAAAGTGTGGAATATTTTCATTAAATTGTACAAAGCCGTCGTTCAAAGCATTTAAATGTCACAGAACGTTTTAGAGGTAGTCTGAACATTTGAAACGCCACCGGAGTAGAATTGTTTCAAATTCCTAACAATCGAGTTTGTCTTAGAGGCGCAAGCTGTGACTTGCAATGCACACCTACATCCCAGTACTTCTAAAACGTTACATAACACCACCGGATTAGGACTGTTCCGAAGTCCTAACAATTCTCTACTCCAAGAACAATCGAGTTAGTATTAGAAGCACAAACCAGAAAGAGGAATGCATACATAAATTTCAATTTTTCTAGCATGTTATATAATGCATCCAGATAAGAATTGCTTCGAAATCCTAACAATCCACTACTCCAAGAACCATCGAGTCAGTCTTAGAAGCACAAACCCAGAAGAGGAATGCACACATAAATTTCAGTTTTTCTAGTATGTTGTAGAATGCCTACAAATTAGAATTGTTTCGAAATATTTACAATCATCTACTTCAAGAACAATCGATCCTGTCTTAGAAACGCAAGCCAAGAAGAGGAATGCACACCTAAATTCGAGTATTTCTAGCATGTTATACAATGTCTTCAAATTAGAATTGTTTCGAAGTTCTAACAATCAACTTCTCCAAGAACAATCGAGTCTGTATTAGAAATTTGTTCTACGGAATATACTTTTCTAGTCTGCGTATTCCAATTTGTTGTGATCCAAGTTGATACGATACCACAGCGCGATACGACGCAACACTTCCCTTCGCACCTTCTGCGACACCATTATTTTTTCGCTGCCTTTGGATCCTTTCTCGAGGGACTGCGAAAGTTACGGTGATCTTGAATTTTGATGGGAAAAGTTCAGCTTTTCGGAGGAAAAATGAAAATTCGGGCACCGACGACGTCAGCCATCGAAGGGTTATCGTACAAGCTGACTCAAAATAAATGTCTCCCTAAATCATAAGCGAAATATCGACGTTTCAGAGGTAGCTGTGTAACGTTCTATTATTCGTGATATAAAGTGGTGTTGATGAAAAAGAAAGTTCCGGTACTTCCTTTTCTTCTGCAATTGTTTGTCAAGCAGGGTTCTGGATTTTTATGTCGATGCTTTATCGGATAGGAAAGAACCGGTGTCCAATAACGGCGCACTGAAATGCATTGTCTGCCTCGAGCGACTATCTCCCATCTGGAATAAATAATAAAACTGCCTCGCTCAACAGAAGGTTGTGGTACGTCAGGTTGGGTAAGAAAAGTCTTTCATTCTTTGGGAAAGTATGGCAAAAAAAATGAATTGTAGATCATTGAATGCATTGTTGTAACCTGTAGAATGTTGTATTACATTGTATGCACACCTATTTCGTATAATATTGATGCAAAATTTATTGAGATGCGCATAAAACGCTTCATTGAATTCTTTCCTATAACCTCTTTGCTATTCTATTACATTTATGGTATACGATCATTTTATACGCTTATATTACGCAGAGTGTTTCGAAACTAGTAGTACAATGCGGTATTCCTGACCTAAATTCTTTCGTGTACGAAGATGAAGTCAAAGTAATTGGTATCGACCAATTACAAAAATAAATTGTTTTTGCATCGAATAGAAGAAAAGGTTGAAACTATTGGCACAAAATTGAATTGAATAAAAAGACTGTAACTGTAACTTAAACGCGACGAGAAATACTAACAATATGTGTAACTTGCATAAATGTAATTTGTGTAATTTTTTAATCTTTTTTTACGTCACTCAGTGCCATTCGCGATCAATGCACTGTTTGAATTCGCCTAAAGTTAAAAATTATCAGCTCCTAGCATATACTGCTGTTACAAGCTTATCCCAAATATTTTCAATAATTCGGAAAATATTGTTAGCCATTGCAAAATTGAGATTATTCCAATTGCAGAAAACGTTTTAACTATTTTGGCTGTGCGCACGGAATAATTATTATGTCGAATTGTCATTATCGTCAACAATTCTTGTGGTACGTGTTTTTATTCGTTTCTTAATTGTATATACATTGACTACTTATTGTACCATTAATAAACTGATAGTCGTTTTTCTATCGTAGCCCATACTGTATCAAATTATAACTTTACTGCTATACAATTTGAAAATGACTTAATAATACAGCTTCTTTCTAGAAACCATGGCAACAGTGGCAAAAACCGTGAGCTCCAACCATACTAAAATTTGTTTCATCAGAATATGTTAATTTTCAACTCATTCGCTTAAATTAAATACGTTTCACTGTAAACAGCAGTTTATCAATCCCGTGGTATCTCGTTAATACGATTTTTCTCTGTAATTTTGAAAATTTTAAGTGATTACATTTCCGTAAACCTCACATATTTTTTACGTGTCTCTTGACACCAACATATTTGGCAATTTCTTTCACAGACATTTTCGACTTCAATGCTGGCATTCAAATGGCACTCTTCTAATGGAATGTTAACGCAGGAAAACAACCGCAAGTATTTTATATATCATAATCATCTAGATTTTTAACAAATCTGTCGATTGTGTTTCCACTTCGATCTAAAATCAGTAATTTTGACAGTAAAAAATATTTTACACAGTTTTAATGTCATTTTCATTTCGAACATATTTTACTATTTTCATGACGTATTTTATGAACCGAACAAATCATTTATATGAATTACTATGTACTAGGGCCTTCCCATAACGTGTAATATTAACTTTTCCTATGCAGCTTTATAAGTGAATATGTGACGCACGTTCCATCACATTGTCTTACTCGAGGACTACAACGTTTACGTCTTTCTTCGTTACATTTCTTAAAAGCGGATACTGCCAGATTCCAGATCCGTAAAGATATTTATACTCATGCGAACAACAAGATTGACTTAATAAAATGTGCATTATCATCTGATGTCACATAGAAACACAAAGAAACGTAGGGCTCCGCATCGTTTCGGTTCACGACTGTAGACACGCTAAATGTACGCATTTTCTAGAACATTATCCCATCGCTGATAGCCCAGGGGCTACTTCGAGAATCATCTAAAAAGATCCACGCAGTTTCCATCGCGGAGCAGGAACAACCTCGAGATATTCTTATTACTTGATTATGATGTCCTTGGAGAGTGTTCCCTGTTCCCCATTTGAATATCCCCCGAAAGGGATAGCCGACTCCGCCCTTCCGATTTACTCGCTTAAACGAACCGGCGCGTAGCCCGCGATATTTATGTGAACATATGTGCATAGAAACGCGACTTGTTAGAATAAATTCGAAACGGTAGCGGTCGTAACATTTCACGGAACGTTCGTGCGCCGTTGGTCCTGCTTCGGTTGTAACAATACCCTGAAGCATGCCAACGGTTTCGTCGCGAGCCTGGCAGAAAAGAGAAAGAGGAAAGGGGAAAGGAAAGGGTCTCGAACCAGCTGTGGTAATGAAATTGAAAGCGATCCTGATCCTCGACGGTACGTGACCTCCTCAATATTATCGCGACCGTGTAAAAATTGCAGAGCCGCGTTACGTGTCCCAAAGACACTGGAATCGATCGCTTTCGTAGATGTTCACTCCTCCTCTTTCTTCCTCTCGTCGTCCTTTTCCTCCTCCTCCTCCTCCTCCTCCTTTTCCTCCACCTCCTCCTCCTTCAACCCCGAAACTGCGTGATCCCAGTGCTCTACTTGGCCGACATGTTTAAGCGACGAAGAACCGTTTTCACGAACGCAAGAAGCGTTTGCTGGCCGGCACGTCGAACTCCAGTTTCCAGGGGATTAATCCCAGCTGTGTCTTGGTCAGCGTCGGTGTCGCGTCAATCGGCTACCTATACCACTTTCGCACTCAACTTCCGTGTACTCCGTTACTTTTTTTTCCAAACTCCCGACGAGTACCGCTGTTTACTTTCGCAATTTCCACTGGCGTATTAGTTGACCCCTTTCCTCCATCAGTTCGCTGGGTTATCAATTTTCTTTGCCTGCCGCTGATCCTCGCTGTATCAACTTCTTCTATCTGCACACTTTATTTCAGTTCGTTCTCTCGTGGTTTGAAACAATACTGGTTTTTAGTTGTTCCTTTTTTAATTTTGTTTTTATCCTGCGTCGATACCTGGGTCGTTGAAACGTTACTGGTGCTACGCGTTTAAAAAGAAAACGTGGCTAGGCATGGATTGCTGTGAATTTTTTACAACTTGTGTAAGTTTTCTTTCACTTCGTTGTCGATTGATTTAAAAAAGTTTTCGATGTTTGCTCGATTAACTTGATTGTTCCATTTGTTAGGTCCGTTGTTGCTTCTACGTTCGTTTTTGCATTTTTTATTCAACTCGATATGTGAGAACTCGTGCACATGTTATGTATTTGTTATTTATCGATATGGTGTGCAAGAGATTCTTAAGGGATATTTTGAGTTTTGAAAAATAAATGGAGTTTAAATTTATTTTGCGCACGTTATTAATTAAAACCAGTGCGCATAGTCTAATATGCAACTTGATACTTTTCATTGTTAAATATTTTTTATGCTTTTCATGTGCGGAATATATTTCAATTCATTCGTTGCCTGCGATATTTATTTTTTAATTACGTCTGTATACTGGGTTTAATTCGTTAAGATAATTGTGTTTTAAAATATTTCTAAAAAATCTTAGTTACTCTCAGAAATATTTAAATTAGTGTCTAATAATATGCAGTGGCAGCCATTATTTTAATTTCTTTTACTGCTTCAAAATTTAAATAATAATATGGAAATAGAAAGAAGTTATTTAAAAATGTAGAAGTCATTAAATATTTGTATCTTTATTTTTGTATTTACATTCGTTTAATTGTACAATATATTTGCATCAGTTTGTACAAAAGGCAATACAATAAACTGTTATTTTAAATTATATTGTAACTTGTGTCTTATTTAAGTGATAATAGAACTTATGCGAAATTCTCATTAAAAAACGACTCATACCATTCAGAATATTTCATTATAAGTTTATATTAACCCTTAGCGCTCCAATGGCGCCTCTGATGCGACACTAAAAATTCCCTTATTATCATTTAAAACAGCTCTCACATCGCTATATTTGCATGTGAAAAGTCGGTGAAAATTGAAATGTTGCCCGTACGACTAATAGTAATAGACTTTATATTCACGAAAGAAAATGAACCATGTACAATGGAACTATTATAGGTCAAAAGAAAATGTTTTGATTTTAGAATTAAAAGTGCTTGGAGTGAAAAAGGTTAAATATACTGTTTGAATGCGTATACGTACTGTCTGAATGTGTATATTTTATAGGTCAAAAGGAACATCTGTTTCGTTTCTAACATTTGTTTTAACCTAATACCGTTGTTACTTTATTATCTAAAAAAGGAAAATTAATAGGCATCGTAAACTTCCCGGCCAGAGAGGAATCGAGATAACGCGAAAACGTGAAAAGCAATTAAAGCCTATTACGAAAATAAACTCGCAATTAGAGATCATGCTGGTGAAGTCATTTTGGTAGAAAATACACAAGATATAACAGCAGAGCAATTATACGACAGGGCGTATATTATAAAATCGCAATGGTAAGAACAATGGCTATGAACATAATGGTCGCCATTACGAGCTATGAAATATACGTAGCTATGAAAAATTTGACGGAACTATGAATTGAATTTATGATGGTGGTAAAGTTGGCCGAAGAAAAGGATTCGTAGAAGTTTTAATGAAGGGAAATGATTTTATGGCGCGTATGAAATAGGGAAAGGAATTTAATATTAATGTTTCAAATACGTTTATTAGCTGAAATGTTTTATCCAAGCCTCGTACAACTTACCCGTTAGAAATGAATTGTAGTTATGATCAAAAACAATCATTTTAAGTGAATATAGTAATAATCGATATTTTCTTATTATTTCTTTACGTACCTGTAACAGTACTTTCAGATATAATAAAACTTTAATTGTAAAGGGTACTGCAGGATAATTGATATAATGCAGAATCTGATATGCGATGAACGCTTCGATTAAAGTTTACTAAATGCGAACGTTATGTCTTTCATCTGAGACGAAATAAAATTTAATACGTTCGTAATCAATATTTCACATCCACAATTTGGGTTTACAGTAAATATACATTTTTGTTTCTCTTTTGTGAAGTTATTAACAATAAAGAAATTCTAACTATCCCAATAGTTAATTATACGTATTACATCGATGAGATGCCAGTTTCTTATAATTAAATTATGAATTTTATGATCCTATGGAACCCGGAATTTTTTAAATCGCCAAATTAAACAATGCCAATAAAATGAAATATGTGCTTTCGTAGACACCCGAATGTCGGTAAATTAATTTTTTTAAATTTGCTACGTAAAGAAACTACGTAAAGAAATGTTGATAAATTAATTTTGAAAAATTTTCTACGTAAAGAAACCGACAGTGAGTATTTAAAATCTGGATTTTATAGTGAATGTTTCGAGATAGGTATTTCTTAAGATTTTCAGAATCTCTGCCAACATCGAACTTTCTATGGATATTGTTTACCTCTTGGAATATCTTGTCCAAGTGCAGTCTTCCCTCAAAGTTATCGAGTAGAAGCAAGTGTATCAGTATATAGCACAAGGAAAAACAAACTTGATAAGTTGTAGGTAGCGGTGATCGAACCGCCACAGAAATATGATATAAAGCACGCAACTTGAAGCCCTCCTGAACAGTATTTGGCCCACTTAAACTTATTACCTCCGAAGAGCAAGCGTAACACTCGTAAAACGGAAAGAGTTATCCCTTTTCGTCCATGTCGTTTGACTGTTTCCGAGTAAGTCCTCGAGCAAATCTGACGGACGACTACGTAATTCGCGTTGGCAATAAAAACGATTTAATTATACGAAATGAGCTCGGTCCAAGCTCTTTCCTGACAAACCGAAAAATTCGCTAGCTGAGAGTTAATTTATAATATCATCTGGTGTGGCAAGAAAACGTACCGAAGTTAAAGTTTGCGAGCCGTAACGATTGCTAACTCTAGTTTACTATTGCTGCAACTTTTAGTTTCAGACGGTGTATGTAAACACTCAGCGTGAAACTGTACTGGTCGTGTGCCATCTTTCTCTCTGGATACACTGAAAAGTAGATATACAGCTTCTTTTCCTGACTTTAATTCAATTTCTTACTATGTTCTTTTTAGTTCAACAGACCATTTTAGCCGACACAGAATTTTATTTCCAGATTACTATTACTTTGTAAGGTTCTGTAATTTGTTTGCGTCGATTTATGATGCAAATAAATAAATTATCTTTACTATATGCAGTCTTAACGTATGCACAAGAAAAAAACTGATAATTTGTACATTCGCTGCGATAATGTTAACGCATTGAGCGCCTGCCCCGCGATAGTGCGGGTTTATACACGTCTGTTACTTGAATTGAATCCGAATTGAATTGAATTGCGTTAAGGTTTAAAGAAATTAAGGTTTAAAGATGTTGGATAAAATATTTATTGGCAACTCATATGAATGAAATATTTGGTTGTATATAATTTTTTCGAAATATTATACGCGGTTCAATATTGTGTGGCTTGTATGGTTGGAATGATAATTTACCACGATCGTTGTTATTTTCAAAATTACTCAATGGCCTATACGCAAATAAATTTCTATTTCACCGTGATCGGCTGAAGGGATTTTTCACATCAGTCTATCAATATCACCCATAAAAGGGGCAAAAGTATTGCTTTGCAGTTTGCTAAATCGCAGAGATGATTTCTCCCCCAGAGGGATCGAAGGAACGTGGTGACCGGCGAGCGAACATGATGGATTATCATAGCCGGTATAAATAATCCCATCGGTATCTCAAATTCGTATCGCTTCTGATCCTTCCGAACTCTCATATCCTCGCATTTCAACTCCTGATCGTATCTTCAGGTGGATGTAGAATCGGGAAGGTTGGGATAGAGCTAAATCAAAAGTAGATTAATTGATTGTTTCGTTTGAAGTCGTACAACAGTATGAAAACTTCAAAGAATTAAATGTTTATTATTTTAAGAATCATATAAAAACATGAAATTGTAAATAAATTGTAATTAACCGTTTTTAAATAAAATTTAAAATCAGAATGAGTGAAAACAACGAAAAGATCCTTTGTACGATAATTTTTTAAGAGCATATAAAACTTAATGATGTGTAACGACGGACCTTGGCGTAAAAAAAGAATTCTCTGTGTATATTGCAAGCAATTAGATAGTTTCTTTTTCTTTGAATAATTTCAGTAGATTGGAAATAACGCAGTGACGTGCCATAACTTCTTTAATTCTAACCATTACGTTAAACACACCTTTTTGGAGAGAAAATTACGTTGTTAAACTAAAAACTACGTCTACTCAGTTAACTCATAAATACATGAAATTTATAGTTTATTCCTTCAATTTTATAATCAATAACGTTTAGAATCATTCACCGATCGATTTATCAGCTTTTAAAACATAATTCTAGTGGTACTTCTTGTAGACACGTCGGTCTTTCTATTGATCCTAATGTAACAGCTGGTGATTTAAACTAATCACCAGAAACTGAGAAATTATACGAGGATATTTACTTCTTGCCACACAATCTATTTTAAAGTTGTTATGATTTTAATTTCTTTGTAATTTATAATTTGTCAATAGAAAAAGGAAATTCTATAACTATCGTATTTCTATGTGTTCTCTAATGGACACACGTTAACAACCAAACATAATATTATTTCGACTTAAGGAAAATTAATAACATACATATTTATTAGAGACCGTTCTAATCTACATGATAACTAAATAGAATATTATTTCGACTTAAGGTAAATTAATAACACATATATTTATCAGACTCTGTTCTAATATACATCACGAGTCTGACACACGACGTTGTTACGACAATCGCGACTCACGCAATAGAAGTCAAATTACTCAGGGTACAGACAATTATTATTAATTAGTTACGAGAGGATATTTGAATCATCTTGAATTAATAATTACGTTACCTAAACGTTGTGCCGAATTATGCACATGTTCAAATAAATAGAAAACTCGTTTCATCTCGGGAACCGCAACAGCAAACTTCCGGGTAAAGTGTGTAGCTAAATAACGCAAAATTCCGTCAGATAATAAAAGCCATAATAAACGATCAACAGCAAACAGTTCCCTTTGCTCTCAATCCGTAAGCAACCTCGAACCAACGGACCACTCTCAAATCTCTGGGGTGCAGCAAATTCTTAATTCATCCGGCAACAGAGAGCATTCCGAGTCCGCATATTAACGTACCAGTTAATTCAGTTTCCGGCGGTGCTCGAAAGAAGCAACAGATTGTATCATAAAAGGACTAATAACGCACGCAATTACGCCGTTCGTGAATTCACGTGTAAAGCAATTTCGCGGCCGCGGTCGGCAAAGTAAACGTCGCGTCACGCTCAATCGAGAAGCGACTACTTTTAAACCGTAAAAATAAGCAGTGGGGGCGTAGTAGGAAATATTTCGCGAGCAGATTCAGAGGGCGTTTAGGCCGGGGTTCAAACGAATCGTCGTTGGTCTGAATTCCCTTGCTTCACCCGTGGGACCACTCGTCGCGATGTTTACTCGTGCGTAGTTTGCCGCACGTTCGGAAAGGAATGAATTAAAGAGATCTGGAATCCCTTATTCCCTTATCGCCTTTTCAAGCGTTCCCACCCACGCTCCGATGCCACGAAACCCGTTGTTCTCGCGAGCTTACTCACGATCCACACCGATTGGCCCCAGCCTAGCGATGGCAATGATCCCTCACAATTATTAGGTACCTGAATAAATTCCTGTCGTTTACCTTACAAGGGAACATATTCAGATGCGAAAATCCGATTTTGATGAAACTTATGGGAGCTTATAGCTTTATTATTTAAACAAAAAACTTTTGTTAAAATTTTCTTGCGCGACTACATTTTCCATTGAAAATACACAATTTAAAAAAAAAAAAAAAAATTTTTCGACCTCTGGTTACCGAGATATCTCGAAAATATGGTAAAAAATAAAAATAAAAAATATTGGTTTGGACCTCCAACTTTGAGGGCTGTTTTCACCCTTTCAAAGTGGATGGTTGCCGATAAAAAAAAAGGGTAAAATATTTTTCAAAGAACTATAAGCTCCCATAAGTTTCATTAAAATCGGATTTTCGCATCTGAATATGTTCCCGTGTTAGGAAAAATAGAGGGAACCGTCACAGGGTAAATCGAACCTCTGTCTTTCTTGGTCGCAGTTGATCAACTACCTCATAGATACACGGAATCCTCCCATTTTCTCCTAATTTCCATACGTACAGTGGCTCAGGAAAGTATTCGAACACTTTTTAAATTTAAATAACTTTTTAAAAATTGAATAAAACTATTTGAATTTTTTTTTTTTGACAACTAAAATCATTGATTTATCAAATGATGTACAAACTTAGTTTCGAAATAATTCTAATTGGTACAAATTGCACAGACAAATAAAAAGGATTTTTTATGCATGTTAACAATTTCATCGAAATCGATTGATGCAGGAAAGAAACAGAACGCGTAGAAGAATATAAGATTTTGTGGAATTTACAATTCGTTTGTACAAGTCGCATGAATTTTATTCCATCAACACTTTAACTGCCGAACCAATAATCTCAAAAATTCCACAATATCGAAGTAATTTATTTAACCCCTTGGCATATTGTGACGAGTCCGACTCGTGATGAAGATTTTAAACAAAGTCTAACAAATAGGAATGTTATACCTTCCTTCGAAGACGAAATCAATTTTTATTCTTTTGTAAATAATATTTAGACATTGAAATAAATGTAACAATATGAAGAATATAAATTGTCTTTTCTCTTCTGTAACATTTTCAGTGATAAAAACGTTATAATAGCTTTAGTTACAAAGAAAGTGGTATGGCAAGGGGTTAATGAAGCAAGAATTGAAAACTTAAATTGTATGACACAAAATTATCCTTTAACCTTCTTCTATTCTCCAAATCTCAGCTAAATTTAGTGCAACGAACATATTAATGTAGACATTTATTTTTAAACGTAAGTCATTCTGGATAAATAATTCTGTCACTGATATATGGGCGACATGGCAGTCAAAGTGTTCCCTTGTGTTGAAAATTTACATTTTCGTAGGTCAATTTGTCACGAGCAACAACATTTTAGTTTTAGGTCAATGTCGGACTCTTAAGAGTTTCAGAAACCATCATTGTTGATCGTTATCGAGAACCAAATTCTTTGGAAATCACGACAAAGAATTTCATTACTTTCATTGTTAACCTGGCCAGTTAACTAACTTGCGAGTTCATACATACGAACTATGAAAAGTTCACCGCCTCAAGCACGAATAAATTTCTGTGAATTTACGTTGTCGCAGCCCCAAATTGACTCCGCTAACGTCTCCCAGAGCCGTTTCCCTTTCGAAAGAACGTAAATACTTTGCCAAAGTAACCTTTCCTTGGTTCCGGTCCGTTTGCTTGAAGGCAAATGAAAAATGGCGCCGCCCTAGCACGCAGAGCGTGTTATAGACACTCGCGAAAGATTTATTGCATATCTTTCCCGTCACGCGTGAACTTTACGCACGAGTTATTCAGTTCGAGGATCGTAAAGGACACTGGTGAGAAAATAAAGTGATGATTATCCTGATTGGAGACCATCCCGTCAACGTCAATAGCTTCTTTCATAATTCTTTCAATAATTTGATATATTTTACAATATTATAAAACTGTTCAGAATGTTTATATATCAATGTTTATTATCAGCGTTTGATCCGTACGCTTGTTCGGACTTTGATATTGCACGATGTGTGTCGGATAAGAAAGTATTAGAAAATAAAAGTGAGAAAATATAGTGACGATTATCCTGATTGGAGACCATCAAGTCGACGTTAATAGCTTCTTTCATAATTATTTCAATAACTCAATATATTTTACAATATTATAAAACTGCTCAGAATGTTTATTTATCAATGTTTATTTATCAATGTTTATTATCACGTTTGATCCGTACGCTCGTTCGGACTTTGATTGATATTGCACGACGTGTGTCAAATAGGAAAGTATCAGAGCTACTCATAAGTAATAAATTACTTTGAAGTGTAAAACAAACTTTGTAATAAAATCAAGGTTTTATTTATAATCTATCATATAATCTCTATCATTATCAAAGCCAATTTGCCGACTTTCCTGCAAATTTTCAATCCTCTTCTTATAGAAACCCAGGCGCCGTGAAGCAAAATGTGATTCAAGGTGCTTCCACTTCGAGGCACAAGTGCAAATTGTGCTAATTTTCTTTGTCGTTACCGTTTCATTAAATCCCGCACGAAAATAAAAAGTATGCAATCACGAATATGCTACTGGGAACGTACAAATGCCGTCATTTTATTACAGGGCAGTAAAAAAATTTATTGGAATATTTAGAACACAGGCTGCTTTACTGAAAACTTTAAAACAATACGTATTTACGCTTCAAATTTTTCATTAATTCTCCAAATAATTTATTACTTATGCGTACTCCTAATACAAGGACCACCTTCCCACCAAACTAACAAACTATAAAAATAAGCGGCTTGTTCGTTTGCAACTAAACCAATTAATGCCACAACCCAAAATATAATACATCGTGAAAAATTTACGGGAAACGATTTAGTCGACCAATCTGAATTTTGTTAGCATTTTCTCGGTTCGTTTGTAATAAAAAACCGTTCTATGAACTGCGCCGCGCATGTGTAAGCCAGTTTTATAGTCACTTGGATATGTAAGAGCATACGTCGTGTTACATGAAATTGTGAGACGCCATGGCTATGGTAAACAACTTTTTCCATAAACAGTGCGAGCGGACGCGTTAAAGGCATCAATGCCACCCTCTTCTTCTAGCGCGGACTTGGACAACAGGCGTTTTCTTCTTTGGGAGTGCCACTTTCCTCTTCGTGGTTTCGCCATTGTCAGAGTAAAAGGTTCGGAGCAAGTGATGTCAGAAACACACAGAGGAGTGGGGTTTTCAGGTCTTGCAAGTTTGGCATCGACTACAACAGAAGACTGTGGTCTCTCTAGCTGTCTCTCTGTAGATTGCTATAAGTAAACGCGATTTAGTTCCTATAGATATCGACGGAGTCTAAGTCGCGTTTCTTGTCACTAGCGCAACGGAAAACTGTGTCCTTGGCTGTTCTGGTGAAATGAAAGTTGACGAATTTGTACTGATCGTGTAAACCTCGCGAATGAATTATTATTTGTTACTTTCAACATGTACAGTGGCTCACGAAAGTATTCGGACACTCTTTGAATATATATGATTTTTTCAAAATTGAACCAAACGACTTCACTTTTCTGGAGCAAGTAGAAGCATTTATTTACTAAATGATATGCAAAAATAATTTTGAAATAATTCTAATTGGTAGAAATTACGTAGGAAAGTAGAAAAGACATTTTTTAAAACATTTTTATTTCAACTCGTAATGAAAATTTAAAATAGGCGTTTTTCAGAACTGTGTTAGTTATACACATGCTGAAAATTTCACCGAAATCGATTGACGCGGGAAAAAATGACACGCGTAGAAAAATGTAAGAATTCGTGGAGTTTTAGCAGAACCTGAGGAGAATCGTGAAAAATTGCGATTTTCGCCATTAGCGATGGCATGTAGCTCGCGTGTATGTCGATCGATTTCAATGAATTTTTCTGCATGTGTATAATTATCACAGATCTACTAGATGTGTCTTTAAAATTTTTAGTACGTGGCTCAAATAAAAAATATTTAAAAAGTTCCATTTTTATTGGTCATGTAATTCATACTAATTCTAATATTTACAAAATTCGTTTTGCATATCATTTATTAAATCAATGGAACTAACTGCTCAAGAAAAGTCAAGATGTTTGGTCCAATCTTAAAAAAGTTATTTAGCTTTGAAGTGTGTCCGAATACTTTTGTGAGCCACTGCATATACATTTTCTACATTTTACAATGTTTGTCTTAATTATGTATCCTTGTAAAATCTGCTTGATTATTACAGTAAAGATATTAACGCGTTAAATGCGCCTGTCCCTGGGAACTGACGATATCAAATTTACAAATTAATATGTTATATATAATATTAAGAAATATTCACACTATTTTAATGGATTCGATCGAAACAAAAATCACAACGTTGTATTCTTTCCGTTTATAGTTAAATAAAATGTGACATGAAAGTTAGGCAAAATTGCTCCGCGTTCAATGTGTTAAACGCGTTTGAGATTATTGTAACATTATTTCCGAGTTATTAAAATCTAAGCATAAAAGGAATTGGATTTGAAACATTGTGATTTTTCACAATGATGCGAAGTCTATATATGCATTAGGTTCAATGTATTTGCAGTCCCATATTATTTATTTAACCCCTTTGCAACTCCAGTTCTTATAACGTCTTTATCATAAAAAATATTACAGAAAAAGAAATAAAATTTATATTTCTTATATAGCTGCGCTTCTTTCAATGATAAAATATTCATTAAAGAAGAATAAAATTGCGTTTCGTCCAGAAAGAAAGATATCGTACTTATATTTCTTAGATTTTGTTTAAAATCTTCGACACGAGTCTAACTTGTCGCAATATGGCAAGGGGTTAAACTACACCTTTTTCCGAAGACTTAAAAGTTTTTAAGTAGTTCCATTTTGGTAATTTCCTCGATCAATTTATACTGAACATAGCCCAGTCAATGAATCGTATAGAATTTACAAATTAAATATACATTTCAAAGACTGTAAAAAGCTCTTTATAAGGAAAATATGATTAAAGTGAACGCGCTGTAAAAAGGAGAAGAGCGATCTGCTTTTTCTTATTATTATTAGTAATAAACGGAACGCTTAAAGTTATTTCAAGAGAGAATTCAGAATGCAGGAGAGCTGTGCTACTATCTTGGGACATGAAAGTTCAAAGGTTCGAATGGTTTTCTTGGCAACGTGGTCGACTGCAGCTCACACGGTTGATTTTGTCAGGAATTTCTTCAGGGAAAAGTGATTTCGTACTTAAAAGTCTACTTTTGACTTTCCGGAGGAAATTGTGTAACTTTTTTCTACATCTTATGACAGTGAAATAAAAATTTCTATGCTCTATTACCGAATAATTATGGGAAGTATTTGGAGTTTTACGGTTGAATTAAACCTTTAGTAGAATTTGTATAAATTTTATTCACTTGTATTAATTAACCGAGTAATGTGACAAACTGAACATGCAATCAACGTCATGTAATCCCACTGACGGCATTTGTTTTGTCTATATTAGCTATAATTTAAATGTGCATCCATTATGGCAAGTTAATTACCCACTGGGCTGCGCATTAAAGTTTATTGCTTTGAAATGTAAATTAAACGCGTAAATATAGAATGATCATTTTATTATATAAATTCTATTAAGGGAAACATTTACAGAAATGCATGCGTTAACCATTAATATTCACTTTGCTGGTTCGTATTCGATCATTTTTAAAGCATATTAAACCTCTATTGCCGAAATCTACCACTTTGTCGATACATTTTGAAAAACAACGCCCAAATAGAAGCTCTTTTGCTTCGATTATTGGCCGCAATGATTCACAAATGGAATAAAATAGTATCACTGCTTACTAAAATTTACATTTTACAAAATTTTAGAGATTTCATTAACATCTTTACAATTTCCATTGAAAACAAAAATCAATTTACAAAATTTTATTTCATTCAGAATTAAATATATAATAAGTTGACAGCAGACTTCAAACAGAAATACGCGATCATTTTATCAATTGATAGACCGAGAATCACGTTCTTATAATCAGAAGAGTTGAACCGCCAGAAATAATTCGATCCATTTATAATATAATAAATAAGATCGATAATCTTAGATTTCTCTGGATATCATTATTGAATAACGGTCTAATCGATAGAGGCTATAATTTTATAAAGTGGAAGTGCTAAACTCCGCTGCTAAAACATTATAAATTTTCTACATGTTCTATATTAGGTATCGCTTTTTCAGCTGTCCGCGTTTAACTCTTATTTTACGTTTCTTACAATAACTAGGGTATACTTAAATTTTTGCATAGTTAACTAGTAACATATGAATTTCACTTACACTGCTCGTTTTGTCCATTGACAAAAGGATCTGTCTATTTTTGACAAAATTTTCAAATTAGGTAATTCATAGAAGGTGCAGTTACCATAAACGAAGTAATGTGCTGAAGAAAATTCTAATTCGTTGACAGATTATATTGCTTACACAGGTGCCTACTTTGATCAATATGATTATCTTGAAAAAATTGTGCTAGCTAAACGTTACTGCGAACACGAAACCTCTAGCAACCGGTCGAATGACCTGTTTCAGAATTTTCGTTACACAATTATTGAAACCATAAAGGTGCCTTCATAAAAATTCATCCAACAGATGTTTCTCTTCCATTTAGTATTGTAATAATATTGCACAAACTCTATACAAGTGAAATCTTGTTACCAGGTCTGTAAATATGTAACCGGAATTTTCCCATACGTGACGTTAACTATTAATGTATTTATTGTACATATATGATTAAGATATTCAACTGGTAACTATTCCAGTTTCATACAACAGCATTGTTTTTAATAGCATTGAACATGTCGAAAACTACGATTTTCTGACAGCATTAATTTAAAACTATTATATTATGTCTTATATAGCATTGTTGTGTATTATATAATATTATCTTACAACATTGAACATGTCGAAAACTACGATTTGCGGACAGCATTGATTTTCTGTTATCATTTGCAGAAAATTGCTGCTGAATCTCATCGAATACTCGTTGAAGCTTACTGTGAGCATGCTCTTGGAAAATCACACTGCTTTGAAGGGTTTAAAAAATTCAAAAGAGCTGATTTTGACGTGAGAAACGAAGAACGTGGGAGACTACCGAAGAAGTTTAAAGACAGCAAATTGCAAGCATTTATGGACGAAGATGGCGCTCAAACGCAACAACTCGCGGATCAATTAAATGCGACACGAAAAGCCGTCTCCACACGTTTGAAAGCCGGGGAAAATCCAGAAGACAACCGGAATATTAAACATGGCAACACACAGCAAAACTAGTCAAGGAAACGATTAAGGCGTTTAGTTGGGAAATACTTTCGCACGCAGCTCTCTCAGCAGACTTGGCTCAATCCGATAATGACTTATTTGCATCGATGGGACACGCACGTGCTGAGCAACGCTCCACAGGTTACGGAAATGTACGAAAACGGCTCGATGACTGTTTCGTCTCAAAAGAGGAACAGTTTTTTTGTATAGCTACCTATGGACAATACTTCGAATAAAATATTTTGTATCACTTTCACACAATAAACGTGTACTTTCAATAGAATTCATATCAGGCATTTTTAATGGTTCGAAGTCGGTCTTTCTGTATGCAACAACTTTCCAGACGTCCTGTAACGTGGCGAAACTGTTCGTAAGCGGTAGGGGGTGTCAGGTTAAAAACCTGCGGGCTATTCAATTTTCCGGTGGCAGCTAAAATGCGTGTCCACCATCCGGTAAATTGAAAATCATAAACCGGGCGCGTCGTTTTAATTCCGGCAGGCCGAAGGAAACATCGGACCTCATAAATCTTGCGAAGCGCGATGCGTGGGCGTTCTGCGAGTCTGTCCGTTGTTTTGCGAAAAGAGGGAGAGAGAGGGAGTGGGTGGCTGTGTAGGTGGCAAAAGGGAGCGAAACGTGTGTCTTGGCTGCGCCGGAACCGCGGGCCACCTCGAGTGGATTGCTGCAGGCAGGCCACGAGTATTCGTTATACGTAATCTCATAATATTTCAGTTGACGTCCGCGCGACTACGTGCGCCCGTTCCCATGACGTACGAAGTTCGGTGCTCTATCCGACGACTTGAAATGCACGGTGATTTGTGGCCCGGCACGATGTATCCTGTGTGTCACCTGCGCCCACCAATCGCAAACAGAGCTGTACACGCTATTGCTCAAAAGTTTCGGCGCAGCTGCACCGCTCGCGTTGCCGCAACCGAAGTGAGACGTAACTGGGGACACTTACAACTGCGTCTTTTATCGGAGTTGGAGAGCTTACGATCGCGAGACCTAACGACTAGTACTGGTGTCTTGGATGCGTAAGTCGAGCCGCGAAACTGTCGAGGATCCTCCATGGTATGTTACTTTTTCACGGTACTCTGCGGAAACAACGTGGAAAGCAAGTAATAGTCTCTTGGTTTTGTCGGACGCTGTACTGGAGACCTCTTTTATCGGAAAACGTTTATACGTTGACTGACACGTGAATTTTTTGACTTTCGCACAGATTTCACCTATTTGAGCGTGGTCGAATGTATCAGACGATTTTTATTTAATGGTATGCATAACTGACGATCAGGGGCTACGAAGATATGCATAAACCAATGATCATGTAAAAATAGTTTTTTCATGTTTTCAGTCATACGTCATAGGAAAAGTAACGTTCAACATTCATAAACCGACTGTTTATTTTTAAGCTATTTTGAAGAATGATGTACGTTATTATATTAGATTGTAGAACTTTAAGAGAAATAAAAATTTTTTGTGAATTAAGAATTTTATAGAGGTGAAAATAATGTGCACGCATCCTCAAATTTTTATAATTTCTTCTACTCATTTTTCCATAAATACAGAAAATCCGCGATCTAATTATAACTCACGACTAAATAAATATTTTTACTGTAAATTTTAACTAAAAGTACAGAATCTCATGTTTCGTAAAATGTAACTTTATCATCAATATCGAATCGTTAGCAACAGATCACTTGGTTCTTCCAAAATATGGGAAAAATTTTATTTTATGTAAAACTATCATAATTTTCATCCGAATTCGCTCAACGAGTTCCAATCTCTATTTGCGGATATAGATATTACTCATCCTGAAGCATTTCGCTTTGCAGATCATTGGTTCCCGTAAAACGGTGGACATTGGCTACAGCTGCGCGTTTCGTAATACTGTCTTTATCACTCCTGAATTTTAACAATTCCCTATATTTTCAGAACATTATTTTAAATTATTCGCAAATTTATATATTCGCATTTAATTATAAAAAGTGATAGCGGGTTTATTGAACCATACAAGAGCAGTTTATCTCAAAAAAGCAATTATTTAATCTACATTGCTGTATACTCCTAAATAATTAAGTTAGCTGTACATATACGAACACTATGAAACCTCCTTCTCAATGATTATTCATTTTATGTTGTTTTTCATAATGAAACATAATAAACGAACAAATAGGATCACTCTCCTTTCTATGAGATTATAATAAAGATTATAAAAAAAGAATAAAATACAGAGTTCAACCTTTAACACTTCGACTGCCCAACTAGCAGCCACAAAAATTCTATAAAATTGAAATGAGATATTGAATAAAATAAAAATTGAAAAATAAAATGTACGATGAAGAATATTCCTTCTATCTTCTTGCAATTTCAGGAACATCATCAACTTTGATACAATGAATATTATTAACATGAAAATTCATTTAGAATATATATATAATTCTGTCACCCATGTATGGGTAACAGTGTAGTCAAAGTGTTAGAAGAGTTTTAGCTTACATTTGATCGGCTAAAAATCACACTGGTATAAGTTAAAATTCTGAAGATTTGAATTTTTATTGTTTTTCGAATCGTAAAGACATTATTTATTTACCAGCAGCGTTAATTAATTTAAAACTTGATTCTACACCGAAAGATTGCAACCTATTGTCACTAGCCAACAAACGGTATATTTCATTCGACATATCACGTATGTGGTATACCACTTATACCACTATGATTCCCATCCCGCCATTCGACCTGTCGAATCGAATACTTCAGGAAATACAAGAAGAATTCCTATAAAATTCCAATGTACAGGTGCCCTAAATGAACCCTTGCATGGCGAATTGGTGGTATTCATGACTAAATCCATTCAAACATTACATCTCAATTCTCTCGTACATGTTTTCGAATCTACCTAACATGCCTCACACATACGAACCATAACTCAAACCGGTTGCTCGAAAACTTGAATTTCCATGGAACGTTCTAATCGCGCATCGAAATGGATCCAAGTCCCGCTATTCGGTGGTTAGCATAAAAGTCAAAAGAGCAATATCGACGTGTTCGCAAATCTCGGTTCGCCTGCTTCGAATCACGCATGCAGATGCGCGGTGAAGGAAACCATTGTTGTCGAAGAAATTCGATATTGCAACAGCAGGGAATCGTTCGGGCGAAAATTCGAGTCGATAAAAACGTTCGGTTTGCTCCGTTTTTTTGCGACCGGCCACAAAGTGGACGCTATTTGCCGACCCGTTTCAGTTTTACGACAAAACACGTTTTTCGCAATATTGCGGTTCCCCTTACCCGGTTTTCCCTTCTCTCTTCTGCGCGCACATATAAGCGGGTATGCACACGGCCGGACGGAAACGTAGAATCGCGCGCGCGCGCGCACATACACACGCACACACTTCCCGTACTTTTAATATTCGTACAGCTCGAAGGCGTAATATGTCATCGGAAAATGTAGTTTCATTCGCGTGAGAATATGCGCGATAAGAGAGCGGAGGCATTGATCGATCGATCGAGATTATACCCGTTGCGTTTCCGTGACAGTCGGCAGAGAGTTTGGATGCGTGTCGATGCATCTGTCGCGACAGCCCCGGCGAAAAAAACACGGCGAAAAAATTGAAAGAACCGTCGGCAACGACAGAGACGCGGAATCGCAACGGGCGGAGCTCGACGGAAACGCGAGGAACGGATGGAAAAATATTTTAATGCATCTTCGACGTCGGTGGCGCTGCCGCTGCGCTGAAACGAGCGGGTGCAACGATCGTTAAAGTTGCGTTCGCTCGCTGCGAGCGAACGAATCGGCCGAATTTTCGCAACTGCGAAACTAATGACACCGGAAGGTGGCCGCGGAACAAAGGACGAACTGCTCGGGGAAAATTGCGGAGAAAAGTTATCGCCGACATTTTCGCGCATCGCGCCTGATATTCCCAGTGAACTTTCAATTTATTCCGTGTTACCAGCACCATCGCGCCGTTCGTTGTTCCTACCAGTGCTGGTGAGTCTCTGGTAAATGTCGCCCCTTAGGGCAAACCCGCGCTGTGATTCTCCCGGAGATTCGTTAATTCTGCTCCTTTTTCTCAACTCGGCCCACCGGAAAGCGTATCGCTATTATTTAACTTTTAGTTCGCAGAAAACCTTCTTTCACGGCATCTCCGCAATACCCGGCATATCGAATTTCTAGGAGATCGATATATAATTGCTTGATGTAGAAATTACTATATGATTGCAAAAGTTCGTGACCGAGGCGAGAACGCAACGCAAACGGTGTACATTTTCAAATAACGCCATTGTCTGCAGTCGTCCTACAATAATTTACAAGGGACACACTCCTTTATCGTAAGATTGCCGCGTTTTTTCATATTTATAAAGCGGACACAGTAGCAATTAACACGTATCATACGCGCACGGTAAAATAAGTTTCCAAATTCAAAAATAAATTTAAAAAAAACCTCGTCTTTTTGTCAAATTCTCGCTGCACATTCATTCCAACGGTACAGCCTAAAAATCGATAAAGATAAAAGCAGCTACCACAGAATGCGCGTATATTTAAACGAGTAACAGTGGACCCATTGAGCGATGGATTCATCTGAACCGTATTCGGTATTATTGACGAACCGTCCGATCCAGAAATACGGCGTTCCCCGTACAAATCGTAACCTAAAAATCACGTTCGCGGTTTGATTTTCCAGCGGTCGATCTCCCTTTAATGTATCGCTGTTCCGCGAATAGGAGCGTTTCGTTCGGGCACATTATTTCTACATTACCAGAATTTATGTTCGAAAAGCGGTCGGACTTAAAAGGGTTTTACTTCGGGTTCGAGATAAAAACGGTGGGCGGTTGTGTACCGCGCACGTAGGCACGCGTGCGACGGATATCGGTCGAATATAGCCGACCCCTTGCATTGCGATGGAAAACTCTCGCAGTTATTCGTGTCAGATTCTGACAAAGTATATCTCTATTTTATACCGTGATCTTTGAGACATCGCGAGATGATCTCCGGGCTCTGCTTGCGTCTCGCAAAAGACGTGGTACCGTATCTCGCCGATCATCGTTCTCTCTTCAATTCGCCGTAGCAATGTCTCGTGTTGCTAAAATGCTGACATTCGAAACGCGAATTCGTTCGCGAACTATTTTATGGGAATGTAATAGGAATCGTTTCCCGACACGTTCACTGTCAAGGAATACTTTCATCAAAATTGTTGCGATTAATCCCTTCCGCTAAAACGCGCACTACCTGAATGGAAATTCTATTTTTTGGTCGTTCATATGCAGGGTATGTCAACAAAGCTTTCTAGGTTCAATCTAAGACACTTTTCCTTTTGCGAAGAAGCGTTTTAGAACTCAAACATTTTTTGGAGATCGTGTATATAGACAAAATATAATAGAACAGTTAATGATAGTTCAGATAATATTACTTTTGACATATTTATAATTTTACACGATTTTGCTGCTGTAGAATTAAGAAACTTGTAATTCATTTACAGAACGTGTTGATTACAATGATGCTTGCTTTGAACAATGAGGATGTTTTGTAAAAAGTAGTGCTTGTTTAGCGTTACTGTTAGAGATGATGAATTATATGCGCAACAAATTAATACGTTTGTTTAAAAATAGAAAAATTGTTGTACATTGTTACGTTCGTGGATGATTACAGATTAGTTCATATTTCGGACAAAAAAACATGTGTTGCGCCTACAAAGTGCAAGCTAATAATAATGTTGATGTTATTATAGTAAAAAGTTGTTTTAAATTGCACTTCCTTATTGTTGCCATAAATGCATACAATCTGGTTAAATAGAGTCTAGTTACAACTAAATTTTAAACGTATATAATCGTGATTTATAAACTGCACTATTAGTCAGAAATTATGCAGTTAACTCAACATGAATTTGTTCGAAATTCTCTACAACATAATGTATAACAAACGTGTAAGAAGACGGTGTAAGCTTCTTTTCGAAACTGTTTTCAGTAGTTTTCCATGTACAAGTTTGACATGACAATCATAAATTCCATCGTGAACGCGTAGACTGTCTTCGCCCCGGTTATGCACATTTTCTATCAGGGATCTCGCATAACTGCACTCCCTTTTCGTTGTAATTGTATCTTCTTGCGCGGTGTACGGGCGAAACAAAGCGCGAGTTTCTTTGATGAACGAAAACAGAATGTGTACCGGTGCATTCATTTGCGAGGATACGAGGAGGGTCTATGTTGAGAGGTAATAGAAAATTCGGTTTTGGGAAAACTTTGCAAAAAACAAACGAAGCAGAAGTACGCCGAGATGTGCGCCGCCGAACCACGCCGAAGAGAAGCGAAAATTATATTTTTGATTAAATTTCGCGAGTTCGGCGGAGTCTTTTTCATTTTTGCAGTCCTTCTCGAATCGAGAGGAAATGCGCCACCGGCAGCGATGTCGGATGTCGGATGAAAATACGACATATTTTCCACCGCCACCATTGTTTCAACTGTTATGAATTCTAATTTCGCGCTCGCAGGGAAGCGGCAAGAATGACTATGCGAACAGGATCTGGTATTTTATTAATACCGTTCCGACGAAAATGGATAAAACAATTTCTCGTTGTCGTTCCTGCGATTTTCATGTATCTCGCCATTTTGACCCATGCGTTCTTCAACTATAGTATGCAGCTAAAATGGTCGTTACTCAATCATTCCACGTGAAAGTGAACAGATATTAGGATTTTATTATATTATATTCTTTAGTTAAATATCGATTTTCTTCAACAGATTTTTTGAAATTTTAAAAAATTATTGTTTACACAATGTGTGTAAAATGAAACATTTTTTCTTCCGAAAATTGTTGGAACGAAATTTTTCCGTGATTATAGCGAAAACAAGTAATTATGAAAGTTAAAAGTAAAAAGTGATTTCGGTTAGAAAAAAATTTAATTCGTGACGCAATTGTTTTAATCAAATGCAATATTTTAATAAGATGAGAACATTTTTTAATTTCGGAGAAAAATGTAGCTGCACATGTTCGCTTCACAGACACGTTATTAAAAATGCGGATACTATAAAATTGACGAAATGAAAATTGTTTAAAGTGAACGCTGCACCGGGATGTATCGTTTCAAACGGTCGACGTGTTACACGAGCAACGAGCGGGTTGCCATACCTGCCGTTCTTGTACCATTTATGCGTCCGCTGCTATTTAACGCTAACCTACCGAGTGTGTGCATACTTAAAAACGGATCTGTGAAGGGAACACATGGTACTACATCCACATTTATTTTTAAATTCTTCCATTCACCCTTGTTATAAAATCATCGCATTTGTTTAAAACAACTGCAAAAAAAAATTACAAGAACAAATCGTTTTTCAAATGAAGTCATTTTTTATTAGATATCACGTTTCCACTATAGACAAACAAAAGTTCGTTAGGTTATTTAAAATAGAAGCAACCTCTCCGATTCAACGACCTGAAAATATGTTGCAATCTTTTTTCAATGATCAAATTTGTTCTTTGCGGTGACAGAGTGTCTCCATCTCTCTCCCTGCACTCATTCCCTATAGATCTTACGCAGACCTAACTCAGATCTAACAATTTTCCCCAAATATTTCATAAAATTGATCAAGCTGTGGTAAAATATATAGGAAAAAGCAATTGTTAGTATAGTTGAAAAGTAAAAGAGGGACTTCCTCGTCTTGAAAAACGAATTCATTCATTGGGAGAATTTACAATAAATTCATTAAATATTCCTGTTAAATAATCCCGATTCTCTGTCGGCCGAGTCGTACAACATTTTATTTTAAACGTCATGTAAAATCAATCATTTTTATGATTTTGAAGAATCCTTTGAAATATATTCATATACAACTAAAGGCTGCCACACATAGAAATAAAATCCGAAATAGTATTCCGAAAAGTGTCTGATTTCCCGTGGAATGGCCCCATTGCGATGTCACACGCTTTGAGAGCCCGCCAGAAAGGCGGTATCCCATTACCCTATGGCAGGTTAATTTTCCATTTTCGTTGACTACGAATTCGCCTCGCTCTTTCCAGGCGAAAAGAGAGTATAACGTCGGTGGAATATTGAAATGATAGTCATCCCGGATGCGATGAAAGGGACTGTTCTCGACCGTTCCGGAGTATTTGCATATCGAGGAATCAAAATAAAACGAGGGAAGATTTATTCCCGCGGGACAACGACGCTCTGTCCATCCCCGGCGGCTCACGGTTCTGTCCAATGTTATGCTAGATTGCCGGAACTCGTAAGCACTTGAAAAATATTCAATTTTCGCTGGTTCTCAGCGCTGCTGCGAATTGCCGTATACGATCGTATGTAATCGCGATTTCTTTTATTCATTCAATTTCCCGCTCGGCTTCGATAACGAACGCGTGCTACGTCTGCCGATGAAATTCATAGGGCTTATCCGGTGTCCGCCTTTCGAACTTGGTAATAAGTTCGCTTCCGTTAATGCGGGAAGCGACGCTAATCGAATTAGAATTTAATTCATCTATGAAACAGAAGTGCAGGATTCTTCCAACTAGGTTATAAACGTGGCGCGACTTTGAAATTTCGGGGCCTTCAAAATTGCGAAAATGGGCAAAATGAGGTTGATAAAACGAAGCTTCCTGGAGTCCCCTGAAATGCTAACCTTGACGGGAGGCGTATGGTTAAAGAAGAAGGTTTGGGGAAGATTTTACCGTCTGAACCACGTCGATAGCGTTGATAGTCTGGCCCGAACACGACCGCAAAGTTTGGCTTATTTTGGAGAGACGTGAAAAAAGCCGAAAAAATGGGAAAAAATTTTTAGATCACCGATTTCTTTGTAATTTTGGCTACACGTTCCTAGACGCATGGTCAAAGTGTATGGCAATTTTCAGGTCGATCGAAATGGAATTACGAAAGATTTTCGGGTCTGGCCAAACCGACAACTGTCGAAATAGCACTTTCCGAACGGGAAAAATATCGGTCAAAAAATTTTGTTTCCCCGATTCTTTTCTAACTCTGACAAGTAACTGGATGCGTAGAAAGCGTGTATACCAAGTTTCAGCTCGATTGGAATTGAATTGTGGCCGTCGCGCGACTTTGATATTTTGGGGGTGTTGCAAATCGCAATCGCGATTTCTGTCATGACTTCTGTTTCTGAGTTCGTCTCTTCGCGATTTCTAGTTTAGTTTGTTGGTCGTGTTCTTCACGATTTCGGAATTGTCTGATGAGTCTTGTTGCGTTCTGTTCGTCATCACTTCGGCTTTGTCGCGACTGGTTGAGAGAAGTTTGTGGCGGTGGAATGTAGAGCTTTTTAATTGGTTGTAGAAATGATGGAATGAGTGTGCTTGAAGGCGTATGCCTGAAGGAGTGTATCTGAAGGAGTGGGAAACGGTCAATGAGGGATCATCATGATTTATTAAAGGGCTGTCTGGTTTCCGTTTCTTGGAGTGTGTCGCACGTGGTGTCAGGGTAAAACTGTTCGGTGCGGCGCGTGACGAACGGTTCTTGTCTGTTTTTCGTTTATACGTTATAAAATACCGAAGACTGGGTTAGACACGTACAACCTTCGATGTTGCCGTCGCAACAGATTTTATTATTCAACTTCTTGTATCTTAGCCGCTTCTAAGCAGCTTGAGAAGTATTAATGAAACGTATACTTTTTAATCTGTTATCAGGTTTGCATAGAAAAGATATAATTAATGAGAAATGATATCGTTCGAGAATAATAAAGGTAGAGTAGGGATAACTCATCCGTTAATCGTTTTGAATAAGCGCGCTAATTGAATTCGACCGACAGTCGTTTTTTTTTTTCGTTTGTCTCGAGCAGAGGAGAAATCGCAATTGACGACGAAACGTGCTCGGAAATACATTAAATCGTTGTTTTTATTCGATAAAAACCTACAGTAGACGAAATTTCATAGTTAGAAATGTATCTGTACACAGTCGATGTGTATAGCAACTGTGTATACAATTGATAATCCTTGTTTCACTCGAATTTAAATACACGCGTATAATCTGTTTCAGATACATGTTAAAAACCATAATCTCTAGTATATGTAAATATAATCTATATACATGTCGATTTAAATTGTATTTGTTATTCAAAAAGCATTTTAATACTTCAATTTCTACGTGTTTGGAGGAAATTATACTATTTTTATAGTTGATAGTAAGTAATAGATTTATGAATAATGTTCGCATATTTTTGCATACTACAACTGTCTCTCACTTCTTTCTATTATTAATGTGTGGCTATTTTTAGTTCCATCGTATGGGCACATAAAGAAACATATTGTACTTTGCTGGTTTATACGATGGTACTCTCAGAAGTTACTGACACAGTAACATCAGAAGTAAAAGGAAAAATTGCTATGGGACAATGATGTTATTCTTATGGTTGAAGCACTAACATCTTTGCTGTTTTCAACAACATTTCTAATTGTTACGCAAGACCAAAGTGACGTACATAGCGTGGTAACGTGGGAAGTAGTCCTAATTCTTTACGGATGGTTTTTAATAAACTCGATTGTAAAAATACTTTTGCAAATGATCGTAATATCTTTTATTGAGTCAGTCTCAATTTTCTAAGTCCGAACAATAAATTTATGGGTGGCTAAAATACAAGCGAAGGTACTTACGTTCTACTTTAAGATTGTATAATATGTTGTTTCAAAATAATAATAGTTTTTGAGAAAATTCAATAACTAATCCGAAATCCGTTCATTACTTGGTATTAATTCGTGGAACGTTATTAAACGTATTCCGTTTACGAATCGTATACGTAATAATGTAATGCCATTGAACTCTCATAATTCATTAAAATGGGATTATGAAAATCGGTCAATGAAAATACGCTGTGCCTATATTAACGCAGACAAAAAATAATTTAATATTATTCCATTTCAAATAATGAAAACTCGTATCGAGGTCACGCATTTGAATCCACAATAGGTTTGTCGGTTTCTTCAATTTGAAAAAGTAATTACAAATGAACGTTAATAATACATTTAGATGAAAGAATTAATACAACACGAAGCATACTGTGTTCAATGTTTGTACATTTAAAAGAGAACAATATCAACTCTATAACTGATGCAATATATTGTTTATAACGAAATAATACGATTCGTTTATAAAATAGCCAATCAAAAACTGCTCCCATTCGATATTGTACTAAATGTCATACATGTCAAAAAACGTAATTAGAAAGTAATTGATCGAAAAGATCAATTTAGAAAAGTGGTAATAATTACATATGTACATCTTGTGCCTGATTAACACTAGATCCATCGAATGTTTCAAAATTATTAATTTGCAAATCTTCTTTTTACGATTACTGTAATTGTAAAGACGCGAATAAAAATCTGAACAACTAGTGCTAAATAATTGTAAACTTCTTTGAAACAAATAAAGGTCTTGGCACAAAAATCGGGCAAATCCATGTTACACTAAAATTACGCTTCCCGAAGGTTTACACACTTTCGAAGTAAGAATGGATTTACCCAGACTTTGACACCACAGTTTTAAAATTCTTTGCATACTTTAGTGTCGCTTCTTTCATTTCTAATTACATTTACTCATTAATTAAAAATACCGAATACGGTACACGACACGCAAAAACTAAATTGGAATGTATTCTCCTTCGGTATTGAACGAGACAACTAACCGCCACGTCGACACTGGGTAAAAATGAGCAAGCTCACCTATTTCCTCGAAGACTATAAGAACATAAGCGGACCATTCAGGCTGCTTCTATGAGAGTGGTTTCTGCTTGAATGAACGAGGACAGCGAAGAAGTAAGAGTAAATAAGAGCTACGCGAGAGGGAAAAGGGTGAAACGAATTACAGTCCACCCGAACCTTCTCCGCGGCCACCTTCCGTTTCCCTCTTTCCAGTTCCCGAATGGGAGAATGGTAAGTCTTTTGGTAATATAACATTAACCCCCTATCGAAAACCTGTGACCCGAATCGTCCGGACTCTCTCTCGGAATCGTGTCGTTTCCCAGCGAGTGTTCCATTCGCTTGAGCTTCCTCCGCTCGAGCGAATATGTCCAAAGCATTTCCGACTGTCCTCGAGCGTATTGAAATCATTCGATCTACAGCTTCCCCTCGATTCCTTTTTAAAAACCATTAAAAAACGCCTCGATCCATCGGCAAAGCTTCTTTCTGTACGCGAAATCGGATAGGAGCACGCAGAATGTTTCTCTCCTAAGTAATGATATTCATGATTTAAACGCGAGTGGAGCTCGGTAGTCTCTGAAACACAGGCAATAGCTACGGTTCGATTACTGGGGCAATGGATACGGAACCCTTTATTCCGGTAAACAAATCGAATCAATTCGTTCCGATTTTATAGTGATCGCCAGCCCTGTAACGATATTGGCGTTATTCGCGATCCAGTTACGCGCATTTGCTTTAATTGAACACACCTGTCCTTAATCGCGTTGGGATACACGGTTCGCATCGATTCGGACTTCTTCTTTTTGCGTAACATCCGAGCCTCGATATATCCGCTGTCATGGGAACGATCGAAAGCATGAACTGGGACTAGGTTCACCGAATTCCGACCCATTATTATTTGCTGCGTTCCGCACGATCCTATTTATCGACCGCATAGGTGAAGGAAATCCACAGCTAATGTCGGTCTTTCGGTCATTGAATTCTGTCAAACACGCGGAAATATTTGGGGAGAGGCGCTTAACACTGAACACTAGCATTTTATTAACCTCTTGTACTATAATATCGAGTCAAACTCGTGACGAAAACTTCGAACTAAATTTTATAATGAAATTCTATTTTATCGCAGTCAATATTTAGCCATTGGAGAACACATTTACTAAACATTCTCAAAGTATTGTATTATGGATATACGAGAAAACAAAAATAGTAGTTTAAAACATGGATGAGAAAGTAATATAAAATACTTGAAACATCGCAACAAGATTGAACTTGCGAAAAGAGCTAGATAAAATTAATTAAATGGTTCGATAAACGTCTGTAAAGTAAAGAAAATTAAAATAGCAAAACGAAGCTTCTAAGCCTATTGAAGAAACTACATGTACCAAATGATTATAAAATGAAGCGAAACATGAAAGTTTAATGTACAGTAAACCACTTTAATATTCGGACACTACACAATTTTCACTTTGCAGCATTGTAATTTTGTTCACGATGAAGAAGAAAAGAATTAATTCTAATTTACATTACTGTATAGGGTCTAGTTAATAAATGCATAATTTTTATTTATATAATTACTAACGTTTACTAAGTATTCTATTTTAAACAAAACAATGTCTAGTTTTAACGTGACAATAAGTATGTTTACAAATTATAACTTGTATTCTAATTTATTTTAATAAATAATAATTTGTTTTAATAAACATAATTATAACATTACAGTCTGTGTAAACTGTCTCAAGCCTCAGAAAATCAGTTGTGTTTAGATATTTACTAAGTTCAATGGTAATAATCGGACGCAAGTGAAACATTTTATACAACATACGCCAACTCGTCACTTTTCATAATGCAAAAGGTGAATCGTAAAGGAAAATTGCAGCAATGCTTATAATTGGTAAAAGTACAGTGTGAGATATTAAAAGATTTAAGTATGAAGATCGAATACAATCTATTCCGCAAAGAGGCCAACCAAAAATTTTGGATACGCGAGATAAAAGAAAAATTATGCGAAAAGTAAAGAAAGATCCTACATTAAGTGCACCAAAATTAGCTGCCGAATTATAAGAAGAGACTGGAATGAAAGTGCACCCCGAAACAATACGCAGAGTATTAAAAGAACATGGTTATAATGGACAAGTTGTTCGAAAAAAACCGTATGTGAACGAAATTAATAGAAAGAAAAAATTAAACTTTGCGAGAGAATTTGTTTTAAAAGAAGATACGTGGTAGAATGACGTTATTTTTAGTGATGAGAGTAAGTTCAATAATTTTGGATCGGATGGGCGAAGAATGGTGTGGCGAAAGAAAAATGAAGAATTCAAAATTAAAAATACGAAGCCGACTATAAAGCACGGAGGTGGAAATGTACTTGTATGGGGATGCATCTCAACAATTGAAACGGGTAAATTAATTTTTATCGATAACATAATGAACAAAAATGTATACCTGAACATTTTACAAAATCATTTACGTAAAAAAGCAATAAAAATGGAGATTCAGAATACATTTAAGTATTATCAAGATAATGACCCCAAGTATAAGACACGTATCGTACAGGAATATTTACTGTATAATTGTCCAAAATTATTACAACCGCCACCTCAGTCTCCAGATCTGAATCCTATAGAGAATTTATGGGATGAACTAGACCGAAGAATTAGAACAACTGCAATAACATCTAAAGAAATGTTAGAAGAACGACCGAAAGAGGAATGGAATAATATTAGTACAGAATATTTGAAAAAAATAATTTAGAATATGCCTCAACGATTAAAACAGGTCATTCGTCAAGAAGGATATCCTATACGTTATTGAATTACTTTCAGCTTGTAAAAATTAGTACAAAGACTATCTGCTTTTAAAAGTGTCCGAATATTAAAGTTACTCACTGTATCGACTCATAGTAGTGTATCATTGAAATATTTACGAATCAACTTTTTTACATACTTTTGCAGTCATCATTGTCAGATCAATATTAATCTATTCGTTAAATTAAATATCAATAGTTAGCAATTTTTGTATAATTGTACTGTATTGTATTAATCGCATTAATCAACGTTCGAGGGTTGATAGATTAATTTCATCCAATAAGTACATTTATCTGAAGACGTTTATCTGACTTTTGCATTTTATATTTTTGATATTATCTGGAATTTCTGTGATTTTATTCGACAACGTCGTGACTAATACAAAAGTTCTGAAATCGAATAGATATTGTTACTCCAGTATAAAAACGTCTAACACCAAACAAGTACTTAATTAAACTTTTTCCGCTCATATACTGTTTATTCTACTTTTAGTCGAGTATGCTATATGCAGCAAATTACCTGTTGCGTTGGTAACACCAATTTGAGTCTGAGTTTATGACGGTCGATTTAAGCGATAAAACTTTTGCGAAAGTCTTCTAGTGCCTCTTTTACAAATTCATTGCTTTACGACTGGGCTACAGCGGCAAAGTATCAAGTGATTTTCTTAGGAAATGCAGCGTTCTTGACAACATTTGACGCTTGTAGCGTGAGCCCATATGTAGCAAAAAATGACATGTTATTTAAGAGTCTATTTCTAAAATATAAGAAATCTTACCGATCTTGCCCTTAACACTATACTCTCCAGTGCCGGTCGAATTAATCAGTGTCAGATTATATCCCTTGGAATTGTTGATATTAGAAACAGTCTTTCGTAGGAACCGATTGAGCCAATTTCTTAAATCAAATGTAAACTTATAATAAAAGTAGCAACAACTCAAGATAAATCAATCTTGTCTATTTTATAAAGCAACACATGCCAGTAACTTTTTATGCTTGGTAGGTTTAGTGTTGAATTAGTTTATGGAAATTATGACGTGCGAAAAACGCCTTCTAGTAATTTTATTGGGCATGAACCAGAGTACTGTCAACCTCTATCATTCTTTTTGAGTAAGTACACATATCATCGTCGTATAACTGTGTTACAGTTATTGATGCGATTAAGTGTCGCATAAACCCTTAACCGCTTCCTGTAGTAACGAGTCAGTCTCGTGACGAAGATTTCACAGAGAATTTACTGGTAAATGTGCGAATATTGTTACTTCCTCTTGCATCGAAATAAATTGACTCTGCCGTAGTCAATAGATTGCAGATTTAGGCATTTACATGAAAAATTGGTTTCTCCAAAAACAGTACAAACGTGAAAGAAAATTGTATTACTTTCCATGTGCCATGACTAGACTGTGGATCTTTGTGCAAAATAAAAACTGTCAGCATTTGCTACAAATAGTAAAAGTCACATAGGAATTCCTTTCTTTCTTTAACCCTCGGGCAACGGACCAATTGTAAAATATTTTAATTGATAATGTTTAATACTATTGACTGCTCTGTTTATACATTTTTCAAAAATATATTTTTGTTGGTACTTCCGGCAAATAAGTTTATCGCGACTATTTATTTAATTTAATTGGGAGAATCTTCGTAATGAACATTAGAACTACCAAACAATAAATCCAACGATATACATTGCTTTGTGATAGTAACAAGACTGTATCTATTCAAACTTCATTCAATTTTTAATGTAACATGTGGTTCATTGAAGAAGTACATCAGAAAATTACTAATGAAAATATTTTTATAACTTCAGAAATTGCGAAAAAATAAGTAGGGACCAGTCATTTTGACTGGATTGGTAGTTCTACTGGTAAATGACGATTTTGATACTCTGGGTCAAGCAGACTATGGCTTTGCAATCTGAAGGTTAATAATTTCAGTAGATTGGAAATATCGCATATGCTTTCTTTGAAATTTTCTAATTTTTTTATTCTTTCAAATCATAACTACTCATTTTTATTATAAATGCATAAAACCTGCAGTCTAATCACGACTGCTAATGATGGATATTAACTTCTTAAGTACGGCTGAATTTTATAAGAGGTTGTTTCTCTGTACGGTAGAGTTTGACGTGAATTACGCGTAAACGATACAGAACTGCAATGTGTAACGGATGATGCTGTTCCCTACGCGAGCACATCGGAATAAAGTTTTAATAACTAAATAATAATTTTTCTTAAAGATATGATGCATATATTTTAACTTTAATAATTTGCTTTAACGCGTTCCGTGCCAAGCCAATTTTGCCCGACCTGTCGTTAAGGTCATTTGACGTAATGGCTAAAGATTGATATATCATAACACAATATTTTATTATATCATCAATCCATAAATAATTAGCTTCTATGCTGTATTTTTTTGTAATGTCATATTCTTTTGGTTTAAATGTAGTTTACACAACTAAATTTATAAAAAAATATATCTTTTCAGCGCATTAAATAAATACTTATACATGTACCATTTATGGTACACGTGGCATGAAACGTGTGATTAACTAATAATACAATTGAGTGTGACATGTTTTAAAGCACGGACATGTAAGATGGACGTATGAGACGGTAATATAAGATGTCGCTTGTGGTGTCGGATGTCAGTGATCGTGTCAGAAATAACACCCGTTGTACGAAATGTACCAATTTGTTGTTTAATTTTAAGGTGTTTGGGAGCTGATTTTGTATGTTTAAATCGATGACGACGAGAGTTGAAGAAAAGTCATCGTAGACGACGTGAGCCTGCGAATTGCAGCAAAAGTATCTCGTGATTTTTCAGCCTGCGAGTTGCGGCAATAGTATCGTGTGCGTGTGTGTCTATCCTATTTCTTCCTTTCACAAATATATAGACATTGTTTATTCCATTTTCCGATTGGTGAATCATTTTATCCCACAATCTATTTCCGAGACACGCACAATGATCATCAAGACTCGTTACATTTCGGCTATTTCCTCCAATTCGGGCAAATATAATGGTTATCAGCAAATAAAAGCTATAATTGTTTAAAGTAGCAAAAATTTGTGAGGTATGTGTTTGCAATGAGAAGACTTAAGGATGACATGACAGTTCTAAATACCTCGGAAGTAAAAATATTACCTTTCGACTATTTTCTCCGATTCGGCAAAAGATAGTCAAATAGAATCGGTGGCTATTTTAAGATATAATGTGCCCAGAGGTAGTGTCCATAAAATTAGAGAAGTAGCTCCGGTGGTAAGTGTCCATGATTGAAGGTCGATAACGCGATTCCATAAACCTCTGAAATAAACTTGTTACGTTTCAGCTATTTTCTCCGATTTGGGCACAGAAAGGTAAATTCAGTTAACGGCTATTTAAAGTACATTGCATGCAGAAGATTGGTGCGAATATATTCGGAGAGGTAGACTTTCGTATTGGGAAGACTCAACACCGACAGGCGATGCACTAGGCAGTCATTAAACACGCTTCGCCTATGAATTCGTTATGTTTCTGCTATTTTCTTCGATTCTACCAAAGATGGGCTAATAAAATGAGTAACTATTCAATGTACAAGATGTCCAGAAGTAACGTGTAAAAGATTAGAGAGGTACTCGACACTTTTTTATACGCAAAATACATTGCTCCAACAGTCGTGTAAAATAATCGTGTCAAAAAATACGTTCTCTATAGTAAAGTGAGAGATGTCAAGTTATTAAAAAATCAACCATATTTCCTTAAAAAAATACTTCGTAAAAACATGACGAAAATTTATATATACAAATATATATAAATATTTGACTGTAAAAAAATCGATATATATTTCAATCGGGTGTCGGGTAATGATTTTTTATTTAAATCTTCCAGGGAAACATACTTCCTGACTGTATAGTTTCAGATCGCGTCAAAAACATACTGCGTAAATAGTACTGTAATTTACCGTGTAAAAAAGAGATTTGTGTATAAAAGGTGCCATATATATGTATAGGAAAAAGTTGTTGGAAACGATGGTCATGACAATCGAAATATTTCGAGGTCGTTAAAATTAGAGTGGTTGCCTCAAACTGTATATAATAATTACCCAAAACTGATTTGGAGCATCTACGGTTCAGCTAATTCGATCCCGTTCCACGGGAAATGACATACCACGCGTTCACTTAAGCTTATTATGAGATGAATAGATTCACGCGTGACTTCGCATAAAAGATTCGGTTATTTTGTTCGATTCTGGTCACCGAGATCCAATTGAACGCTGGTCACCAAATAGCCCTCGAATCGTCAAAATCTATTTACACGATTCGTACCGAACGATCAGCGACGGATGAACCAGAGTTCGTCAATCATTTTATTACTCTGAACTAGTTCGTATTAAGCCAGCGTCAAAACTTTTACCAACGGTGTAGACAAAAGAGTATCGGTGACCTGTCGGATTCAAGCGAATAATTCTCAATTAGTCACCGACACGACCGTCGCAAATTCATTAGTGTTCGGGAGAGTCGCGAACAAAGAGAGATCGAGCGTATCGGACAGTGGATTTTGGTATTATTTTTTCGTTCTGGAAGCTGCGAAACGCACGTATCTCGTCGAAACGACGCCAACGAAACGGTTTTACGACTGCGACGGCGATCGTTCGAAGGGATTTCGAAGGGCGTCCGACACCAGGGCGGAAGAAACTTTTTCATCCATCCTTGTGGACGAGGTGGGAGTGGCTCGGCCAACCGGAAAAGAGGATGAACAGCGGAAAACGGAGAGAAAGACGATCGAGGGGCTACGATGCGCCACGACGGATTACGTAAATTGCAGGAGGCTCGAAAGAAGAAACTGACTTCATCTTACCGGACTCTGGCTACCGGATGATGGATGAAGGTATCACACCCCGGAACTGACAAATATCTTTGTCCGGGAAGCTTGAAGGAAACTCAACGGAGACCTTATGAAATTGATTTAATAGCCGAGCGACTGAGATATGTGCTCGAACTTGGTACTTTTGGTTTCATTCGCTCAGTTTATACATTATTTAGGAACGATTCTTCGACCATATCGGACGTACCAAAATTTATTTTGGCTAACAATATTTTTCATTATTTTCTAAAAGTGAAAACAGTATCTGCAATCACGAATTTACCAGGTATTATTCATTTAACGCTATAACTACCGAACAATGAAACCAACGATATATAATATATTGCTTTGTGATAATAACAAGACTACATCTATTCAAATTTCATTCAATTTCGATTGTAACATGTGGTTCATTAAAGAAGTACATCGGAAAATTACTAATCAAAACATTTTTATTACTCCAGTAATTGCGAAAGAAATAAGTAGAGACCAGTCATTTTGACTGGTTTGATAATTCTAGTGTTAAATATATCAGTACATGGATATCGTCGAAAGCGAAACGAACAATGTTTGTGAATCTTATTTTGAGATTGACAAATTTATATTAACGTAATAACATACTTATTTCGTTAAAAAAGCTGAAAAATGAGGAAAGAGCGTGTAGAAATAGGACAAGAAAATTATGTTGCCTGTGGATCATAAAAATAGATGTAGAATTAAGTAGATTAGGTCAACCATTAGTCGTACGAGAAAATGATAAAACGGCCTGCTCTTACACAGTACAATAATGTGTTTTAATAAAAACACACCCACACATTTCACACTCAAAATAATGTTAATTCCAAAATTAAAACATCCTTTTCAACCTTAAACAATTTTGTTTATGTAATACTTTTTACATTATGCACCTGATATTACACCTGTTTTCTCATACAACAATTAAGTTTTTACGAATCATAGAATACAAACGAATTTAATAATACAGAAACTGTTTTGCATTATAGTGTGGTAATTTGTACTGATGCCTCAGACTAACCATTCGAGTGCAAAGAGTTAATAAAGTATCGTAATTTCGAAAACCTAGGAACTTCTTCTGCCCTAGGATATTTTCGTTCCACATGATATATTTCATCTTATGTATACGGGTGTTCTTACTATTACTCGTCCTTGCAACAATTACATTTTTCGAATTTCTTAAATGAAAGCGTAGCTAATGTACGTAAAAACGTAGTACGCTTAGCGATGTAAAAATTGTTTTACGCAGTGATGTGGCAATTTTGAATGGAGCCTAGGAGCCACCATTCGTGTGCAAAGGTTTAATGAAGTATTGTTATCTCGAAAACCTAAGAATTTCTTCTGCCCTACAATATTTTCATTCTACATGATATACATGTAAGGGAGTTTCTTATTACTCTTATTGAAATTCAAGATCGTAAAA
>CM052090.1:16761816-16775549 GCA_028453745.1 Agapostemon virescens | reverse complement strand
GTAGTGTAGCTACACTTAAAGGGAATTCTTATGAATTTCCTTTACATACAGTGAATCACGAAAGTATTCGAACGCTCTGAAATGAAAAGTTTGACGCTTAAAAAATGTAAGTGATATTGCGAATTACAAAATACTCTTGTTCCTATAGTAATATATAAGTGTCATAACTATACATGTTAAATTTGAAGTGTGTCCGACAACGTAAACATTACTTATGAAAGATTTCTTGGTAACGTCGAGTAAACAGATGTCACGAAAGTATTCGAACGACGAAACTTGTAGTACAAAACAATCCTTGAATTTGACAAACAGTAAAGATTGGCTTTCTCAATTGGTGTTACACACTTCCCTTGTTCAGTGCTGCAAGTGTTAATAAGATTGTAAAATTCATATTAATAATGTACCGAAAAAAATCGGAGACAAGCATCACTGATAGAAAATTGATAATTAAGTGGCATAATGAAGGCAAGAGCTATGGCGAAATAGCAGAATTGTTAGGGAAAAGTAAATCTACCATTTATTACATAGTAAAAAAGTTAAAAACCACTGGAATCCTTCAGGATGAAGTCCGTTCTGGCCGGCCTAGGAAATTAACGAAGAGGGAAGAGAATATAATTGTGCGTGAAATAAAAAAGGACCCAACAATTTCTGCACCAAAACTTGCTATACAAGTTGCTGATAGCTTCAGAAAACAAGTTTATCCTGAACTTTGTCGAAGAATTCTCCGTAAAAATGATTTTCATGGTCGTATTCCTCGAAAGAAACCATTTATTAGCAAAGTCAATAAACAGAAGAGATTAAGTTTCGCTAAAAATTATGTCAACAAGGATAAGGACTTTTGGAAACACGTAATTTTTTCGGACGAGAGCAAATTTAACATATTTGGCTGAGATGGATGTCATAAAATTTGGAGAAAAGCAAATAGAGAGATGGATCTTAAAAATCTACGACCAACCGTGAAACATGGGGGTGGGTCGATAATGGTATGGGGATGTATGGGGGCCAGTGGTGTTGGAAACCTCGTCATTATCGACGGAATATTAGATAAATATAAATATATGCAAATATTGAAAGACAATTTGAAGCAAAGTGCGGAAAAATTAGGGGTAGTAGACAATTTTCATTTTCAGCAGGACAATGATCCAAAACATACCGCACGTATTGTTAAAGAATGGATCATATAGAACGTACCCCACGTTTTCGAAACACCCCCACAAAGTCCGGACATTAACCCCATAGAACACTTATGTACAGAAATTGGCAAACAACTTAGTAAACATAGTATTAATTCCAAGGAAGCATTAAAGACCAGAATTTTGGATGTCTGGAACAATATAAAAAAAGATATTACTGAAAATTTGGTTGATAGCATGCAACGATGGTTGCAAGCCATAATAAGTGCTCACGGTGGTCCGACAAAATATTAAAACACTATAGTTGTTTAAAATATGTACTATTAATTTAGTCGTTCGAATACTTTTGTGGCGTTCATTTAGATGCCGTTACCAAGAAACATTTTATAAGTATTGTTTACGTTATCAGAGACACTTCAAATTTAACATGTATAATCATGATACTTATGTGTTATTACAGAAATAAAAGTATTTTGTAATTCGTAATATGACTTATGTTTTTTCAACGTCAAACTTTTCATCCGTCCGAATCCTTTCCATTCGAATACTTTCGTTACTCACTGTATGTCATCTCATGCATATGAATGTTCTTACCATTACTCGTACTTACAACAATTACATTTTACGAATTTCTTAGATAAAAGCGTAGCTAATGAACGTAAAAACGTAGTACGCGTACCGATGTAAAAATAGTTTTGCACAGTGATTTCTACTGGAGCCTGAGAGCCACCATTCGAGTGAAAAGGGTTAGTATTGTAATTTGAGTGTTGTAATCTTATTATTGTAATCTCGAAGTTTGTTTCGCTCGCAAATAGTGGTAAGAAACGTGTCGGCAAACCGAAAGGTTCGCGATTAAATCAAGAAACGAACCAGTTCGCCTTCTTTGAATTCATATTTCCATCGATTTATTCGGAAGATGGAAAATCGCCGATGCAGAATCAAGTGACGCGAGCTGAATGGAAGACGACGAGCGAGAAGTGAAAGAGCAGTGGCATAAGATCGAAGGAGTCGAACAAGCCGAGAAGAGTGTGGCACGCGTGTCACCCGGGACGATTTAATGAGAAAAATGTTCGCGACTAACGCCGGAATCCATGGCGATGGAACTTTTATTCTCGGGCGGCCTCTCTTTTACAATCCAACCGGCCGTCTTTGCTCAATTCCTCAGTGAGTTTCGGCTCGTCTTCTCTCCAGCCAAGTCCAATGTCCTTTCCTGAGATTTAGACTCGCGCGCGCGTTTCTGTCGAAACGTTTTCTCTGGCCGGGCCCTCGATCCATTAAAACTCGTGCAGAGTGGACGGTTGGGGTATTCAATATTTTTCCGAAGCTTCCCGAAGAACTCGATTTAACAAGGACGAAGTAAGAAGACCCCGAGCCCTCCCTCTCTCCCAAAGTTTCTCATTATTTCAGTGGTCAACCGCCTTTCTTGTCGTTAACGAGCTGGTTTTAGCTCAAATTATCTGTTAGTCGAAGTTAGCTCGGAGAGTTTCATTTTACCGTAACCAAGCTTCGACTTGAATTAACAATCAACTTCGAGGATTTATATATATATTATCGAATCGAAACATTAAGATATTGAAGCGCATGCATGAAAGAAAGCATTTTATTAGGTCGTCGCATAAGTTCGCGGCGTTTACTTTCTACTGTTTCACTTAATATTTAAACAAACTTTTAAAGTTTATGAAAAAATCAATCTCTCGTTCCACGGATTCTTCTCACTCTCCTGGCGAAGACTCTTAATATTGCATATTCGCACAAACTTTTGGGACGACCTGATAGTACCGATTTTTCTATGTAAATACTCGGTTCTGTATGGTTAAACGATTAAATGTTTCTTAATGCAGTATTTACTCAATTTCACTACATAATACTGACAAAAAATTATGCAAAGGAATCTTAGTATTTCTAAAAATTTATACTTCGATATTAAAATGGGTAACAGCAAAGTGTCATGTTCCACGTGTAATGGCGCCGATCAAAAAATAGAATAGAAAACCAATTATGACATCGAAAAGTTGACGAGTGTAACTGTCGCGGATTACTCGATAGTAAATGTGGTTAAATTTGCAAAATTAATGGTATGTACAATGAACAGCTTTAGCGTTGCTGTGTGCACTAGTGTTGAAATTGATTTAAGTGAGTGAACTGCGGTCGTTGGTCGCTCGAACAGCACTATATCGTCACAGATTTTTGTCGCGCAAAGGTTTACATTTTATACATTTTTCGTGATCAGGGAAAGCACCAACCACAGTTATCGGTTTAGTGGAATCGCAGGTCGTTGGTACGAGCAAGTGGTCGTCGGTTGCAAGATTCGTTCGAGGTGACGAGATCCGGGTGTTTTATTGTCTGGTTTAGAAGTTTTCGTTAATGTTACGTGAAAAATTACGTACTGCTATTTCTGAGTATGTCGATGCAGAAAGAGAGAGAGGGAAAGAGAGAATCTAGAAAAGTGTCGGTTTGTATGGAATCCTTATCGCCAGCACAGTTAAACGACCAGATGGATTCCAAACAAAAATTCATTTAAATTTCGACGGACATTTAAAAATGCCTATAAACGAATCAATCGGCGAAATAAAACCTCGCAGAGGCAGTGTTACGTCTTCGATAATCGGAGAATGCGGATATCCGTACAACCTTCAAAACCAGTGACCCGATTCGTGAGTGTTGTCGCGGGAAGGTGCGAGAAATGACGCCGTTTTATTTGATAGAGGAATTTACAGAAACTATTTGCGGTCCGGTCTGACGAGCAATTATCCGATATCGGCAATTATTTTTGAAGCGTGTGTGATTCCCGCACCAGTTATCGAACTGGGTCCGGTCGACCGGCCGACAGGCCGATCTTCCGCTTTGCAATTCAAACGATCGGATCGTTGAAAGCGGCGCGGCGGCACGACCGTCGGTTTATTTTCCGTCGGCTAGGTAACGTTTATAACTATTATCATCGGGCTGGACGCGTGTTCCCGGCATCAGCGTCTAAGTACGTTATCGCGGCCACGCGGCCGAAGTTACGAGCATGCAAATGCGGCCCATGGGTTAGGGAGCTTTTCGAGCGGATACGCCGTGCTCTGCGAAGAATTATACGGAATCTTATACCTACGTGTAATATTAGTCGATGCTTGGGTAGGAGGGGGGAGGGGGTGGCGCGGCGGTGATTAACACGCAACTTTTCAAAACAATTACGCGAAACAGACTAGTCGGATAACGGGAAACGAACGAGCCGGCTCCCTAACTTTTCAGCTTATGTATCCGGGGCCCGGCTAACGTCTCGGTGTTTTTCACCGGCTTGTTTGCAGCCCGGCGTTTGCAAGGTATTTCTCTTGGAACCCTCCGCGGGATAAATTAAAAATGCATATCGGCCGGCGATCGACCATCGACCGTCATTCCGCTTATCAGCGAACACGCGATCGCTCAGCCGGTCTCGACTATTTATTCGCGTGACTCCGCATTATTTTTTCTGCTTTCCTCTTTTTATTTTTCCTTTTTTCGCAGCGAATTCCGACGCTTTTCTGCGCGTTGATCGGGCCCGCCCCACCGATAAGCCTGCTCTCGAGGATTCGAATTATTGACTCGCATTAAGGACACGCGGATTATACTTCGACCCAGCGACCATCCATCTGCTTTATCATAGGACCCGCTCGCTGCTATTACCTGCCTATACCATGCATATTTCAGCGAATTGTTCGCTCGAAAAGGACAACACTACTCGAGTAAATGTTGACCGATGAATTAACATCGCATGCAGAAAGTTCACTTTTCTATCTGTGGTACTGTCTCAGAGAAAAAGACAGGCTGACTATCATTTTAATTTAATTTTGCATATACGGTCGGTCATGAAAATATTCGGATACTTTCTAGAACGGAATAAGTTTTTTAAAAATGGACCCAAAGATTTTAATTGTTGTTTTTTAGATAATAGAAGACCGTCTACTAGACAATATGTGAAAAAGATTTTTGGAGAAATTGCAATCGGTTGGTATGATAAATGAAATAAAAAAATTGTGCTCTTAATCTTTTTTATCCAAGCTTGTGACCAGAATTTAAATATTAAAGATTCAACATTTTGTACATCTTCGTAATGTATATACGTGCTGAAAATTTTAACTAAGTCGGTTGTTTTTACGAGCTACGAATAATTAAAAGTAGTGAAAATCACAATTTTTAGCGACTTTTGAATCATAACTGTAAGTAATCTGGAGACTTTTACACTATCTACGTTTGTAGCTTGATCCCGCGTCATCCGATTTCGATGAAATTTTTAGCATGCAAGTCATCGAGATCCACAGAAAGCAGTGTTTACATTTTGATTGAAAGCTCAGATAAAAAAGTTTAAAAGCATTATTTTATAAATTCTTTTATAATCTCAAACAATCGAAATTTTTACTGAAAAAATTGTCGTATATTGTCTAGCAGGCTAGTTCTGCTATCATCTAAAAAAAAATCAAGTTGCTTTTTTCAATTTAAACAACGTTATTCCGTTTTAAAAAGTGTCTGACCCACTGTACATAATATATTCTGTGTATAATATATTTTGTACGTAGTTTACGTTGCATATCCTACTATATGTAAAAGAGAATCAATTCCGTTGAATTTTGTTGTCATATAAATGATATACAGCATTATATTTAAAAAATTGATCACCTTCATTTCTAACAGTGTAAAAATAAGAAATTACACGCGTCATTAATTTGCTTGCATAAAGCAGTATTTTTATGAAGTTTATGAATTATGAAGTCATAAGACATAAATAGGAGATAGGATATCTAGGGCTTAGGGGTTTTATTAAATTTATTGCATAATTGCTCACAAATGTATCTTTACCATCTGAATAATCGTAAACAAAAAGGATCTGAGTTTCATTATCACTTTAGTGCTAATATACTCTTGTAAATTTGAAGTAACAAGTCATCGCTAAATTACGTATCTTTATGGAAAATAAAAATTGTTTAACTCAACCCTGTGAAACGGTATTTAAATGGAATTGCGTTTCCTCTTTCAGTAATGTTAATAAGAAAATAATATGACAATAATATTAAATTTTTCTATTGTCTTCCCGGTTTTGTATTTAAGTTTGTCTATGTTTGTCAAAAATGCATAAAACGCACAATTTACTTATCACACTTTAATTCACGACTTTAAATTCATTAAATATATAACGAAATTATAATTAGTGTCGTCAACCGACTTTATTCTAAGACACGCCTCGAGAAGTGTAAACGATGGAAAATTAATGTTTTACGACGTCAACTATAGGACACAATCGCAGCGTTTTGACGACAATCTTGAACACATTATCGTGCTCAGAAATGATTAAAATCAGATGCCAATGTTATCTCGCTTCTATTGACTAAAATTGATGTCAGCTATGACTTTGCCGGTGAATTGGATCAAGCACGACAACCGTGAAGCGTATAAAAATGAAATTGCTATGGGATTTCATAAAAAAAAAACAATAAATAATTCATATATCTACCATTCGGTTTTGGATCATTTACATGGATAACGGGAACGGTCGAAATCTCAGATCGGAATCAGATAATTTGAAAATCAATGAACAGTTGGAAATCAATGAACTGACTGTGGATACTGTCAAGGAGTGAATAGTGAACGAGAATGAATTTCGCAACTGGCAATCGATATTGGTATGGGTCCCTGACTACGGCGAATCGTGAATGATGTAGTTCAGGTACACGAAGTTAATTTCATGCTCAGACGCACATACTGATTTCATCGAATTATTCGCCGCGTGAAACACATCGGTAATGTCCGGCAATCTCTTCTTCGTGAACCCTCGCTACCAATGACTCTACTATTGGCGCGAATACGGCTCTCGATCTGCCTGCATAACTACTTAATTAGACTATATTAATAGCACAGCTAATGAAATCAATATTGTAGGATGCAAATAGCGTGTATGCGTGTATGCGTGTATGTGGATGTGCGTGTATGAATGCGTGAACATGTGTGTTTAAAGGTAACATAATGCCATATGTTTAAAGCCGTTTGTGGAACAGACACGACGTTACTGAATGACGTATAATTGAAGCCAAATGTGAAGAAGCGGCGGAGCGATTCGGTTCGGTTTGTTTGAAGCCATATGCGAAGATGTGGCGGTATAACTGAGTTCAGTATGTTTGATATTACGCGCGAATGAACAGCAATGCGACTAATTTTCGTGTGTTTGAAACTACGTGCGAATGAGTGGCAGTGTGACTGACTTCGGTATGTTTGTATGCGAAGATGTGGCGGTGTGACTGATTTCTATGTGTTTGAAGTAGCGTGCGCAGGAGTCGCGACGCGGATGAATTCAGCTGATTCGAAGCTGGATGCGAAGAAGTAGCGGTGTGACTGAACTCAGTATGTTTGAAGCCACATTTGGATGAGAGATGCGATATTACTGAATTCGGTGTGTTTGCAGCCAAATGCGAAGAAGTGGTGATACGACTGGATTCAGTATGTTTGAAACTACGTGCGAATGAGTGGCGATGTGACTGACTTCGGTATGTTTGAAGCCAGATGCGAAGATGTGGCGGTGTGACCGAACTCAATATGTTTGAAGCCACGTGTGGATGAGAAACGCGGTGTTACTGAATTCGGTGTGTTTGCAGCCAAATGCGAAGAAGCGGCAAGTGACGAGCGACCGTGTGGCGTTTTCGAAGGCACATGTACGACGAGCGTGCGTACGATTTTGGCGAGCAGAAAATTAAATATAAAAAGCCTCGTGAAGGTTTTGAGCACATTCGTGATTGAATCTGTGTGGTGGAAATTTTGAGAATTTGTGATTAAACATATGCTTTTGTGTGAGTCAAATGTCCACTCTGTGCTCGACGCGGATGAAAAATAAAAGTTTCACAATATTACTGTCAAAATACCTCCACGGGAGTGGCGTCGACTGTGTTCCGCTTTCCGTTCGGAATACTGGATTTATCGGTGACGTATTCGGATCATTAAATATTGTTGCACAAATGTGTCGTTTACGAAACTAATTGTAAGTAGCCTCAAGACGAAGGGAACTTTGTCAAGGTAATTACTCGCGTGAGCTGTTTGCTAGACAAGAAACCTCGTTGCTCGACTAGACAGCCTAATCCCTCTTAGACGACACCGATATTGTTTACGCATGACGCGCAGTAATTTCGAGGTATAAACAGCGTCTACCCGGACTATCTGAGATCTTCGGCTCTCTGGATGCCACACATTTGCTTATTAGTTCCACTCACGGATAATTAATCTTCCAGAAAACCAAGAACCTTTTCACACAGGGATGAGATAAACGTATCTTTTTGCGTGCGGACTCTGCACATTAAAGCGAAAAGATTCTATACAGAAAGACGTAATTATTCAGATATTCTCGAACTTATTTTATTTTTTAAACATGAAGAAATTCAGTTTGCTGCGAGCTATGAACAATGTTTTTCATTCAAAGTTAAATTTGTTTTATAAATGCTATAAGAATTAATAATTTTAAACCTCCTTTAATATAATACCTTATTTATCTAGAATTTGATGCTTTGCTTAAATTCCAAAAAATTACCTAACATTCCTTTAAAAACTTTTTATATACGACAGATAACTTACGAGCTCTTTTATGTCAGCATATTCTGAGAATCACCCTGTATATTAATGCCAAAATATATATACTTTCCATGTGACGGATAATGCTGCACATGATATTGCTAAATAAATATTTTCAATTCGCAAACGTGAATATTTCATTAAATATTGATCGTTTTTTTGTAAAAATAACAATTTGTCTAATTGGCTGTAATAGTCTCATCACTAAACAGCCGATTTCAATAAAATAAAACGTATTTACCTCTATTGTAGGAAATGAGAGTTTAGGGAAATGTTATTCTTTTTTGCAGTACACTTAATGAGTTAATAATAAATAGACAGTACGCTTAAACTGTTTGAATGTCTTCACTATTTTATTTTGCACCTATTCGTTTTCGTTATAAATGCATGAAATCCGCAATCTACTCATTACTCAATGTACAATAAGAAAAATATTCTACACAATGAAAATATAAACAATGTTCGTTAATAAGCACACCTAGTTGTAAAGATTTTATCTCCGTTGTTCTTCTCATCGTGTTGTATTTAACGCCGTTATTGTTTACTTGAATTCCAAACACGAAATTAAAACGGTGCAGTTTGAAAGTGCATGACAATGAGATTAAAAAGTTTTAACAAAGTTTCAAAACTTTCGAAAACAGCTGCAGGGATGATTAAAAACCTACTATCAACTGGTACTAACTGTATTACGAGGTAATACCGTTGTTCTAAAATTAATGCGTTATTCGTCCGAATTAGCAAGATGTCCGGATGATCCGGATATTTCTCGTCAAAATAATAGCAAACCTATTAGTATTAGGTTATTGCTTAGAAAATGTTGGATTTTATTCTCATGAACGATTATTTTCTTTGTTAATCCTGACTTTGCTCGGCCAAGTCCTAGAACATCGTGCGATTCATTCGGACATTTTACGTAGCTTTCTACAAATTAAAGATAACATCATACACTATCATTTTGTGCAAGAGCGCACGTACGAACAGTATGGCACACACGCTCGTATGATAGTCGGTCCTCGAAATCTGCTACACGGCAACTCTGTCTTTCTCTTGCTCAATTTTCTACTCCGTACTTTTCCCTTCCTTTCTCCGCTTTCTCCCAGCCATTTTTGCGGACCAAATCTCGTAGGTTCTTTTCAACCTTGCTAGTTCCTTTTATACGATCTTACGAAAACTTGTGCACTATCGCGTCTTGTATCTTTCCTTCTCTCCGGAGAGCTTTCCTTCGTCATCTGTCTTCCGGTAGTCGCGTGTTATGGTGCTTCGCGTTAGCAGCCTCCGAAGAAGTCTGCGCACGGCGAACTTCGATACTCTTGGTGACAATAAAACGACTTCCAAGCAGAGTTTCGACTGGCGCGCGTACCGTTCGATTACGGGCCGTTTAATTTTATATTATTTTTAACCGACGGCATGGTAGCGCTCCACCTGAGCGCGGCAAGATCAATTCGAGTTTACCGTACGAGAAGAACTGGAACGAACAAAGCCAGGGACACAATCGAAAAGGACAACAGCGGCGAAGTAAGTCGATCTCGTTTACCGAGCGAGAAGTCTCTTCTCGTCTCGTCTTGTTCCACTTTCCTCGCGAATTACACGATTTCTTGGCAAGCTTGTCATCCGCTCGTTACCCACCCACGGCGCGTTAGCAATAGCCGCGAGGAACCACGGTTTTCTTGCGACCACCTGCCCTGCTTTTGTTGTTTCTTCCGGTATGGTAACGCGACGGTATTTCACTAAACGTTAACCTACCCACTGAACGGAAAATTGTTATCAGTTCAGTGCCTTCAGCGCGAAATTCGAATTCGAGGAAGACGGTGTGTGATAGAATTAGGAATGCAAGATGTTCTAGAACCGGAATTTAAGCAATTATATTTAGTGTATAAATCAGTCCATGGCTTTTACAGTCAATTAATTTTAACTTTAATTTAAATACTAATCTTTCGCTCTATATACGTTCACTTCATTTGTGTAGAATTTCAATCTATCCATCGAAAGCTATTAAGAAAGTGTAGCCTACACGGTAAACCATATACGGTGTTCATGCTATTATTAGCCAGCGTTTAACGTGTAAATAATAAATATTGGAAAGAAATGAAAAAGGAAAAAGTAGTACTGTTTTTTACAAAGCAATGTAGTTAAGGTGATTTTCTATCTTTTCGATAGAATGCTGTATACCTATTTATATTTTTATATTCTGTCGAGACAAATTCATTCAGAATGATTTTTGAGGTCATATAAAGCCAGACATATGATAGTGTTTACATATACATATCATATATTTACGATTGCATATTTGGTGTTCCTTAACTTTATAATTGGTAGCTTCTTCTAATATTAATGTAGATATTAATGCATATGTATGCGTTATTCTTCATTTTAATTAAATCTTATGTAAGAAACATTTCCAAATATTTCTGACATTGCACGATCTTAAAAGGTGTTGAGTTGTATACATGTTGTGTGCGAAGGTGTCACTTCTGTGATACCTTCTTCTCAGTGTACTAGGATTGTCACTGATCACCTTGGGTCGCGTAATAATTACACGATTGTAGCGGTTGCGGTTTTCTTTATTTTCATTTCGTATTTGTACGGTTCCGAAAGGATACATGCTGCGGTCCCCATAGAACATCGTATTTTTATGTTTATGGCGTACGACCAAATTGTCTCCAGATCTCGTTGGACACAAGTCAACTATTGGTTAATATACGTTAAATACCGGAACCTGTTAAGGAAAATCAAGTTTCACTATGTAATTTAAAGTTCGCGCCTAGCGCCATGTATGAAACATTTGTGAATCGAATGTCTTTTGTTATTATCGATTTGTACGTTTCTTCTTCATTCTTCTGTTTGTCGCCATTTATTAAACACGCATTAAAATCACATATCACATACAGAACCTCTAGAATTTGCTAGAACCACTGATCCACCAAAACAAGTCGCCCAATGTTAAATCGACCGGCGACAAGTGCGGGATAAAATCTAGTTGAAATAAATTCGTTGTTATTTTAAAACCAACGTGTTTCCCTTTTATATCCTCGGCACGAACTGAAAACAGTATTGTTCGCCATTTCTATGTTCGAGTTCTGTTCTGTTCGTGATGTTTGTATTCGTGTGTTTGCGATTTCTTGTTAGTCTTATTCCTGATTTCTGTGCAGTCTCGTTCGCGTTTCTTTATATTCTGATGAGTCTTGTTGCGTTCTGTCCGTCGTCACCTCAGTTTTATCGTGATTGGTTCAGGAAGTTTTTGGTGGAGGAATGTAGCACTTTTTAATTGGTTGTGGAAATGATGGAAGGAGTGTGCTTGAAGGAGTATATCTGATTGAGTGGGAAATGGTCAATGAGAGATTATCGTGATTTATTGCAGAGTTGTTTGGTTTTCTTCGTGTCTTCAAGTGCGTCGCACGTGGTGTCCGTTCATCGGGGTATAACTGTCTGCGTGCGACGCGGGTCGTATTTCGTACTCTTTACCTGCTTTTTTCTTTATGGGTTACAAATTTCTGAACGCAGGGTTAGGCACGGACAACCTTCGGTGTTGCCGTCGCAACAATACGAATGAATTCGTTACACAGTATTACGTCATAAAAAGGTATACAACATTATACTTAAAAAATTGGTCATTTTCATTTTTAAACAAACAATGCAAAAACAAGAAATCACACACGTTATAAAGTTGCTTGCAAAAAGCAGTAGTATATTTTCCGTTTCCATTTTCTCTACCATTTAATATTTTCATGAAAGAATGCTGTAAAAACATGGACACCCTATATATTCTTCTGCAAATTCAAAACCGTCGAACCCAGAGACTCGCATAGTATTCGTCGCGCTAATAAACTTTTCTATCTCAGCTTATTTTCAATCAAAATTGTTTCCAATAATTACTAAAAATAAGCTGGGTAATGATAATGAAGGCAACCTATACATTATTTTGTAAGTTCAATACCGGTGGCCTCGGGGACTGGCATATCATTTATAGCGTAAATAAACCTTCTTACTGCAGCTTATTTTCGATAAAAATTTTTGTCAATAATTATTAAAAGGGAACGCAGGACAGTAATAATGTAAACATCCTATACATTATTTTGCAAATTCAATGTCGTTCGCCTCGGGGACAGGCATATCATTTATTGCGTAAATAAACTTTTCTATTCCAGCTTAGATAGAAACAGAATCGTGGAACATTAACTTCCGTCGCTCTCGAGCATGCGAACCTTTTTAACTCGTACAAATTCATTCGATTCGAACGGCGGGTGCAGCGCCATAGAAAACCGTGACTCGGTTCCTCGTGAACGGAAAATAGAGTGGTAGAAGTTTTCCAATGCAAATTCACCTGGACTACTTGATAGCGAAACAACAAGATGCCATTTTATCGTGATTTTAGTTCCTCTAACATTTATGCGAATTCTACTAACTCCCACACCAAATTTACAATTACATTTACTACGATTCGTCCGTTATTATCGTGATTTAGTATGTCCCTCGTGCATCAAATTGACATAATTATGTCAATGAAGTCGCATTTCTTTCGACTTTATCTGATCGACTTTGCTTCGTTTGCAGAGGAGAGAAGAACGGAAGGATCACATAACGCATCTTTTTCTCTTGTTCAAAATTTACATCAACAGCTAATTAATCATTCAAGCAGTACGCATATAGCTGCATTTTACAGAGCTGTCAAGTATGCGAACCTTATTAACTCGTACCAGTTCGATTCAAACGGCGGGTGTAACGCCAGAGAAAAAGAGCGTTCGGAGCGTCCCGTCCGTAACTCTGTTCCTCGTGAACGTAAAATAGAGTGATAGAAGTTTTCCAATCCAAATTCACCTGGATGACTTGACAAAGAAACAGCACCGCGCCATTGTGTCGTGATTTTATTTGCTCTAACAATTACGAGAATCCTTCTGACTCCCACTATAAATTTACAATTACTTTAACTCTGATTCGTCTCTTATTCTCATAACTTAGTGTGTCTCTCCTGTGTCAAATTGACATAACGATGTTAATGAATTTGCATTTCTTTCGCTTTTATATGAGCGGTATTTC
>CM052090.1:16747833-16761806 GCA_028453745.1 Agapostemon virescens | reverse complement strand
CTCGTTTGCAAAGAAGAGAAGAACGAAAGGATCACATAACGCCACTTTTTTCAAAATTTACGTTAATTGCTAATTAGTCGTTCAAGCTGTACGTGTCTAGCTGCATTTTACAGTGTTCTCGATCATGAACTGTATTAATTCGCATCAGTTCTTTCGATTCAAACGGCGGATGCAGTGCTAGAGGAAAAGAGCGATCTGTACGTCCCACCCGCGATTCTATTCCTCGTGAACGTAAAATAGAGTGATAGAAGTCATCCAATCCAAATTCGCCTGGACTATTTGACAAAGAAACAACACGACGCCATTGTGTCGTGATTTTATTTGCTCTAACAGTTATGCGAATCCTGTTGACTCCCACTATAAGTTTACAATTACTTTAACTCTGATTTGTCTCTTATTCTCATTACTTAATGTGTCTCCCCTGTGTCAAATTGACATAACGATGTCAATGAATTCACATTTCTCTCGATTTTATATGAGCGGTATTCTCTCGTTTGCAAAGAAGAGAAGAACGAAAGGATCACATAACGCCACTTTTTCAAAATTTACGTCAATTGCTAATTAGTCGTTCAAGCTGTACGTGTCTAGCTGCATTCTACAGTGTTCTCGATCATGAACTGTATTAATTCGCATCAGTTCTTTCGATTTAAACGGCGGATGCAGTGCTAGAGGAAAAGAGCGATCTGTGCATACCACCCGCGATTCTATTCCTCGTGAACATAAAATAGAGTGACAATGTGCCGAGGAGAGAAAGAGACTCAGGCAAGCAAGCGGCGGAGAAGAATCGCGTGTCGCGAAACTAAACGAGCATCGAAAGGGACACGGCAGCCTCGTTTCTAGATCCGCGGTTGAATCAAAGGCGACCGAGAAGCGAGGCGCAGACACGTCGGGATGCGGCCGCGTCGAGCGAATTTCCGGAAATTTAATTGATTGTTATTCCGCGGACCGCGTCGTGGAAACTTGCCAAGTAAGTTTCGTTTGAGCCGTCTGAGGAAACTCAACCAGTGGTCGTCCCTGAAGTACGTAGGCCCCTTCCAACCCCTTCGGTCCGGATACCCATCCCCCATGACGCCCAAACGAATCCTTGTTCCCGCGTTCCCCTTTCCTCGCCTCTCTTTCCCCTTTCTTCCGGCAGTCCGGCGACTTCGAATGCAGTATCCGCCGTCACAAGCAACTTCATCAAAATGCCGAATCAGTTGCGAATGTTCGCCGAGTTATTGGCCGGCTACTTCTCCAGCTTCCTCTTCCCTGTCTCTGTTCTTTCCTCTACGAACATAGACTAACAACTTCCGGTTTCGGGTCGGATCACGTGTCACCCATATGCTCTCCCCCGCATGGACGACGGATTTTTGTTTACGAGCGTCGCCAGACGAAAGTTTGCTCGGAAAATCCCTGGAGACATAGCATCGACCTGTGTGCTCTCTTTATTTATTTTCAAATTTTCGTTTTCGGAATCTCGACGAAAGTTTGCCCGATCGTACGAGCCTTGCACACTATGCTTCTCGAAACGACTTATTCCATGACTCGATATTCCGCGAAGGCAGTCAACGTAGGGCGACGTTCAATTCAGTAAATGCAGCTCGGCTTTTAACGATTCTTCCCTCCGCGAAGGCTTTATGGTGGAACTGTTCTTCCGCTAGTCGGATTGCAATTCCACCAGGGAACGAGATCTGCGCGAGATCAACGCGGCAATTCCGCCGAGCTACATAATCGTGTATTTTTAAAACTTACGCATTACCCGACACCGAGGAGAAATTGAATCATCGTCTTAAGATGGGACTCGTTTATGGGCCGCTTACCTGCAACAAAAATACAGTACATTCTTTACGACTCGGTTTTACGGTACATAAAAGGACGGGCACACGGTATTTAAAAGGTTTCTAAGTAATCCTGGACATTCTATTGCCGCAGCCGGTCGTCCTTACGCCCCGCGTTCAACGTTAATCAGTAGCTTCTTCAACTAATAAAGTGTACGCGAACAGTTCTACGGAGACAGTAAAAAATTGTACTTTAATATTCTCCTTTAATACTGTTCATCTCGCCGACATGTGTCACCATTTCAACAACTGTGCACGTGCCGACAGATTTTAACGACGAAGAGAGCCGGGCGCACGTACAGATGACATAGTGGCCGATAAATGGTCGATACATTCCACTGAATGGGGATTCTTACAGGCGCAGCTTTGCTCCGTTATGTTCGCCGCATTTAAACTGACAATTGTATTTCCAATAGCTACATTAAATTGTAAGAAAGGTCTCTATGTATAAAATATTAGTCTATTTACTAGTATTTGGCTTCATTGTTAAGGAAAATGTTTTCTACATCAAATATAAGAAATATCATAACAGGTGTTCGATGTATTCGATCGATTCGAAATAAATCTGTTGTTCGAATCAAGTAATTTCTCGGTACACCAGATCGTTTCTATAAATAATCTTCAACGTGTCCGTTATTCATCGTTACCTGCGTGTAATCCGCGTTTGCTGTTCAACCCAGTATCTTAATCGAATAATTGTTTCCAGTGAAAACCTAGCGCGACTGTACAAACGCTGTAAAAGTTCAATACGAAGCTGTTATCGAACCCAAGTAATTTCTCGGTAAGCCAGCTCATTTCTGCGATTAACCTTCAACGCGTTCGTAATTCACAATTCCGTGAGTTGTGCGTGTAATCCGCGATTACCGTTTAACCAAGTAACTTAAACGAATATTATTCGCCAGTACAGAACCAGCACACACTAATGCACTAAGTGTTCGAAACAAAGCTGTTATCGAACCGAAGTAATTTCTCGGTACGCCAATTCGTTTCTGTGATTAACCTTCAACGCGTTACATAATTCATAATTCTCTGCGTGTGCGTGCGCGATCCCCGACGTCTGTACAGCCGTCTGGGCAACAAGCTATAGCTCATTAAATTTTCATAACAGCACCTAATGCCACTTACACCGCGGTTGTTTTCATATGCGGGACGCGTGCTCGTATTCGAGGCCGATACATCGATTCCCGGAAACGCAACTGACCCGCGAGAAATGACACGAGAAATTACCGGGTCGGCGTCGCCGTCGCGAGTTATCGACTGGTGTTCCGAGGACATGTGGAACACGGCTTGGTTTCAATATGAGGCATTATTCCCGGGAACAATAGCCACGTAATGACCGGCCGGTTCCAGGGAAGACACTGGTCGATTTCCATTGGTCTTCCCGATTGCGGCAGGATACCCTGCCCCGTGTCGGCTGTTATTACAGCCGTCTGCAGTTTTGACAGGAGTTAATTGAACGGAGGCGTACACAGCCGGGGACGAATAAAGGAAAACTCGGGACCGGCGTGGCCCAACGTCGACGCCGCCTGCAAAAGTAATCTAGAATTTTCGCTCGTTTCTGGGCATCGCCGCAACGATTTCGCGAATTCGAGGCTAATCCTTTGTCTATCCTAGAGCAGTATAGAGGAGGGAGAAGGCAGAGAGGGCTGGATTCATTACGCGTCGTCCAGGTCATGTCGTCGAACTGAGAGCCGAGAGCTGCGAGCAGCTCGTAATGGAATTTCATTGCAGCACGCGTGACACGTGTCAACGGCATACATTATATTCGATACGTGGTAATTTCTATAAACGGAAGCCCGCTTTATTTCGGTGTCGGGTGCTTGGTCTATTGTGCGAACCTCACAAAGGGTAACAACGTGACGCGTCGATGAAAAAAGATGGGATTTCCGTGGAACGTGACGTTTCACAGTAACTCCGTCCACTGTGAACGTCAACCGTCATCGTCGCCGTTGGCCACGACGTTGTGCGTAACAACATTGCGATGCAACAAGCAGGTCGTTTGTTTGTTTATTTATTGAATATGCGAAGCGTCTGCGGATCTTCATTACCGGTGGCGCGTTTAACGCGCAATCAAAATCACGCGATTAGGCGGTACTCCCAAATAAATCGTCCCACTGGTATACGACATCGTGCAAGCTTTCACGTGGCTCGGCTCGGAGCGGCTCTGCTCTCTCTCTCTCTCTCTCTCTCTCTCTCTGAGTGTGTGTGTGCGGGAATGCAATTGCACCACTTTGCTCGCACGCATGAATTTCAATAAATAACGAGACGGGCGGTCCCGCTTCGTTATCAGACGGAGTGGCTTAACTGTCGGCGACCGACTGCTTGTTGTCAATTTGAGTCGAGGCGTGCGAGCACCCAAGACCACAACCACCCACCCCGAACGTTCAAGGTAGAGGGCTGCTGGCGTGAACGATGCGAAAGGGGAGCCGAAAGAGCCACGCCAGATAACCATCTACCGGGTGCTCCAACCGAAACTGTGGGTGCAAGTTTTCCAATTCGAATTCACCGATACGACTCGACAGCGAAACAACACGACGCCATTTTATCGTGATTTTATTTGCAATTGTTCTAACAGTTATGCGAATTCTACTTTCTCCGACTCGAAATTTACAATTACTTTAACTCTCATTCGTCCTTTATTCTCGTAACTTAGCATGTCCCTCGTGTATCAAATTAACATAGTGATAAAACATGAAATAAAATTAACGTGACCGATTATTTAATTGAAAATACGGTAATACATATTTATACATTCGCATTTTTTTCAATTTTATGTAACCGATTTTGCTTTGATTTCAGAGAAGCGAAGAACGAAAGGATCACACAACACCTCTTCTATTGTTCAAAATTTACGTCAACTGTTAATTAATCTTCCAAGTTGTACGTGTTTAGTCGCGTTATACAGAGGTCGTACTCTAAATAATTTTCAAAAGAATGAACCACCTGCGAAACCCTTACAACGATTAGAAAACTTTTGCACCAGGTCGTACCAATAACAACATAATTTCACAGAAACTGATTCATGCTACGTGATTTGTCCCGTGTACCACAATCATCACATTTGTTTTATTCGTCACACAAAATTTATATTATTAATGTAGGAATATCTAGAGTCCACTTCTCACTAAGAATATCTGACTGTATTCGACGCAGTTAAAATTTAACCTGCATTTTTCATATCTCTTATCATTCGGCGCAGTTCGTACACGATCTGAAATCTCTCGAATCGGAATCCGGAACTCGTTTCATTTCCGATCCTCGCCCGACTGCGAGCAGCGTGCATGCGGGTATGTATGTTCGTGTGTGTGTGTGTGTGTGTGTGTATGTGTGTGGGTGTGGGTGTGGGTATGTGTATGTATGTATGTATGTGACCGTATCCTTAATCGCGTTATCTAATAACGTAAGTTCCGTACTCTAAATTCTAAGACCGCGTACGGAGCATTAACTCCTTCCCCTACAGAAAGCTCATCACCAGATGGAGGTTATGCTCGCGGTACCCACAATTCCGCAGAACATTTACGCCGGTCGTTTCGCTCGTATCACCCTGTATACGGGGAGCAGAATCGAAAAGCAGAGGCGGAAGAAGGCCAACGACGCCAGAACTCGCGACAGAAACTCTGCCGTCAGACCCGCCCGCCATTTCGCTCTATAACTGGATATGAGTGCATCCCTTTATTCAGCCGCTGCATAATTGCGACGCCGAACCTCCAACGCGTCCGTGCGCTTGCGAAGGTGGAAAGTGCGACCAGCACGGAAAGTTGCCAAAATGACCAGCCGCGTGGATCGTCCTCGAATCGCACGGTCAAATCGTACGCGCGCATGTTCCTTATTAAATTGAATTTAGACCAAGAGTAGGATGCTGTAACCCTACTTACGCAATTAGTACTCGTTGCCTGGCTTAACGAGACGAGACTTTCACTAGATTACAAACTAATGTCAACAATTTTGTAGTTACATCGAATTTATTACGCGATCTCTCGTATTTAACACCTTTTCGTACTTGTCCAATGTTAAAACTGAACCTACCATCTCTGGTGTAATTACCGTTTTCAGATTTTTCTGAAAATAGAAAAAAATAGAAAACATTGTTGAAGATATAAAATTGCCTTTAGAGAAATTGATTCGATATAGCTCTTTATTCGATCGTACAATGGGATGAAAATTGCAGAAAATCTGAAGCAATTCGATTTTGTCATTTTTAATAATAACACAGTACATCAAGCAATTTTAATACTTTACTGACCGGAAGCCTATTAATAGGTCTTTCAATAATTGCCCCATAATAAAATGAGGCTTAAAAACTTGCTTTTACATTGTAATTTGTAACAAAATTATTAGATAACGTTACTTAGGAGGTCTTGTTGATTCGCCCTAAAAATTGCTATCGGCGTTGAGGGATCCATTAAAAAGATTTCAATGATGGATTATGAACTTAACAGATTTTGAAATAATCGCCGGTCGGTAAAGTGTTAATGGGCGGTACGTTTAATGTTAGAATTCAGTTGCACAGGATTTTTAGTATCTTTTGTTGAAGAATTGATGTCTGTAAATTGAAAATGTACACTTAACGAAACTGTACTCAACGTTATCCATTGTACGCTTAAAAGCTGCCTTCCAGATCGTGGCTTTGACATTTTTATAAGACAATATAAACTAGACGATTTTAATACCCAGTAGGTCTAGTGTTGACACATTATCTACTGACGTTCATCATTTTTGATAATCTATAGTATCTCATTGGAGCTTTTTATGGATATTTCAAGAGTAACAGCAATTTCAATTGTGAACCAACGAGTCAGCTCCAATAATGTCATCTAATAATTTCAATGGGGACTGTAATGTAAAATATTTCTATGTTTCCTTTTGTTACAACTTTATTTAGAAAATGTATTTTCAGAGATATCTATATATTCTTTAGTGCTTAACTATTAATAACAGTAGAACAGAATTTTACGATGAATAGACAATTCTTCAACTTAATAATTCATATTCCGTATGTGCTCTAATATGGATTTATTCATACATTTTAATTGTAATTATACATTTTTTTGTTGTATACCAGTGTGACTCGCCATTAGGTGGAAAAGAGTTGAGGATTTGATATTTCACTTTGACAACATAAACTTTCTTCATTATCAGGCAGCTCCGTGCATTATTCAAATTTGCATTTCCGTGTAATGTTTGTTATGAGTATTTATGCGTAATATTGTTTCTGAGTACACATGCAAAATTTTATTTCATTTAACCTTTAACATTCTTTAGTACATAATCTATATAATAATGAAACTAGATTTCGTGTATTTACCACGAAAATGGGCAAATCAGATAGACAAACGATTAAAGAATGTAAAATTATTATTATATTATTTTAACAATTTTTATTTTATAGTTCAGTAATAATATATCACGTTTGCAAATTGAATGAACGTCATCACTAGACACCATAATTTCATGAAAAATATACATTGCTCCCGTCAATCACTAAAAATAGTAGATAAGTATATCGCATTCCTTTTTTTTTTAATAGTTCTGTCTTGTCCAGAATAATGTAAAAATGGTCTTAAACTTTTTGAAATTTATACTTCTCTGTATTTCACCTATTCTTTTTAACAATAAATGTATAAAAGCCGCAGTCTACTTATCGCTACCTCTATAAATTCTTTTTTGTGTGGAGAGTAAATTAGACCACTTTTGGGGCATGCTAAAGCAGTGCCACAGAATGTTACAACTATAAAAAATATCGTTCTTCTAACTTTTCTTTTAAACGAATTATTATTGTTACATTCGCGTAACATAATTGCTGTTTCATTCGCGGAATGGACTTATTCGCTTTCATTCAACGTTTCCAGGAAAGCCGTGCATTTCTCTAACGGGGACAAGAATTTACGTCAGCGAACGAGTTCTTTCTCGCCATTAATAACCAAGGTCCGCGCGCTGGTAATTCGTCAACTTAATTTTTCACTCAACCAGCGCGTTTACACCGTCAATTTGTTCCCGGTGCTGCGATGCAATGTTTCCAGCTTCGCAATTTTCGGAACTCGTTAGAGCGGACACGGTGCGTAACTCGACAAAAACGAAGTTGCGCGATGCCCGTCGCGGTTTTATACACGACGGCATGCAATTCGCTTGACTCCGCGTCGAGCATCGCGATTCGCCGACGCCCAGGTATGAATGCAAATTCCGAATCAGACGTTATTATGCATATTAGGTAGCGCCGCGGTCGTAATTCTCCTCTCATAAGTTCTTCGGTTACCCCCTGGGCGGCTCGTCTTCGGCCCGCCCACCCTCTCTCACACACACACTCTCTGTCTCTCTCTCTCTCTCTCTCTCTCTCTCTTTGTCTCTCTTTGTCTCTCTTTCTCTCTCTCTCCTTGTCTCGTCTTCCCAATCGACCTTTTCATTCCGCCTCCATAGCCCCCCTCAAATCGTCGTTCTTCTTCCAGCACTCGTAAAGCAGTCCTCTTAAGAGGGAAAACGACACCGCAGCGGGAAAAGTTCGTCCCGTTCCGAATTTGTAATCCGACTTGGAGTTTGATAAGGAATTTACATTTGTAAAAAGTCATTTGGGATCGGATTCCCGACGGTATAGCCGCAACTTCTTCCATCCGGCGCGGAAAGAAACCTAGAAGAAATCCGTGGCAGCGTTTTCCAACGGCGCATTCGTCCCTCGCGCCAATTCAATCGCGAATCCCGCGAACCGAAAGCATCCTCCGACCTCTGCAATCCTGCAAAGTCCTCGCGATAAATTATTTATTCGTTTCGTCGTTTCGAATATTTCTGTCACTTTTTTTTTCACAACCTCGTGACAGCGTCGTTGCCAGCAATAAAATGTTAATTGGCTCAATCTCTGTAATGTCGGATCCCTGGCCTACATCTTGAATACTTGAAGAGACTCCTACGTTGCAGTTCTCGCTTGAATATTTCTCTTCCCTCTTTTTTTCTGTGACTTCATGCTAGAACTTCTTACTACAAGTATCGATTGCTCGTATGTAGACTGTATGTTCTAGCTGATGTCCGTGCAATTGTAGCGGTTGGCGTTTTCCCACATTTGGCGTAGAATTGTAAACAGTGGGTGACTTTCTCGGATGGGCATCCGCACTATCTGTTTCCGATCGTCTTGTACAGCTCCCCAGCGAATCATAGGGCCCGTTTTAGCGTCATAGTTTCCTGTTGGTTCACCTGCGTCGAACGGAGAAAGGTGCAATGGTGGAAGTGGTAGGGGTCTTTATCTGGGCTAACTTGCTGCTCTTCGCTCTCATTGTGCTCATATAGTTTCATTTGGCTGCTAGGGCATCTTAGACATTAGACTCATTGCGCTCACACAGTTTCATTCTGCTGCTAAGGCATTTTAGACATTAGACTCATTGTGTTCACGTAGATTCATTCTGCTGCTAGGGCATTTTAGACATTAGACTCTTTGCGTTCACATTATTTTATTCTAGTCTTAGGGCACTTTGAACATTAGCCTCACGCCGCTCCAATCTCATTACGATCTCAATCTAATCTCATTCAGGTTTAATTCTGCTTCTAGGGCATTTTAGACACTAGACTCTTTGTGCTCACATTATTTTATTCTAGTCTTAGGGTACTTTGGACATTAGCCTCATGCCGCTCCAGTCTCATTACGATCTCAATCTAGTCTCATTCTGGTTTCATTCAGCTCCTAAGGCATCTTGGACATTATACTCATTGCGCTCCAGTCTCAGTGCGATCTCATTCTGGTTTTTATTCAACTGTTCATACTTAGTTACATTATTGTTGAAGGTCCGCTGTAGAGCTGTCAGTTTATCGAAATATTGGTCCTTCGACCATTAGTTTTCTCGTCGGCACACGTCGTGCAAACACTGCAAAGTCCGACAGATCTTACAAGTCTACCGCAGACTACAAACAGCAATTTTGAAGAGGAAAAGATTTGCTCCGCTGATAAAAGGCTTACTCTATTAAGGCTGAACTAAAAATTTTATTATTCTTCTATAAAATATATGCTTTCTTGTATTTCATAAACTTGTACATATGTATGCACGAAGATTCTAGCTATGTATATTTAATTGTTTAAACAGTAGTGGAAGTTTTTTTAGACACTTTTGAAATTCCGTAAAAATAGGAATATCAAAGTTTTGTGTGAGGAGTCAGAAAAGAGAAAGAAATTAAATTAGTTTGTATAATGATGTAGTCTTTGTAGATTTCACGGCGTGTATTAAATCGCGGAAGGACTTTCAAGAGTTTGTGGAAACAAAAAACGATTTCATCTGTAGTTGCTTTTACCAGTACAGTACATTCTTAATAAGGCGAATGTTTTTATTCAAGAAGACGATTCTCTTACTAAATGTGTGCCACGTTAATAGTAGTTATCGAATTATTCTGACATATTTTCATATAAGAGTGTATTAATACCAACAAGATGGCGATGAAATTGAGGAAATCATTTTTCAAACCCTCATTCAAATAGAAGAATCATTGTCATTCTTTCGTACAGTTTAATAATTTTACAATTTACCCTCATGTTTATTGTACCTGTATTTTTCGTTTGTATTTCGCTGCGTTAAAATTCATCTCAAAATTTAGTTTACTGTTAAAAACTAGCATAACCTAAGAAAATGAAGAAATCAACGACATTCATAATCAAGAAAGAATGGAAATATTCGACTTCAAAGTAAACAAGGTGTAATACAACAGAATCGCATTCTAATGTGGTTGGTAATGGGGTTATTATTCAACTTATGTGTGTTCCATTCGATCGAACTGACATGTATATCGGCATTCAACGACGCAGGAATTAATCATACCGCAATAGTTGTCACAGCGGATACATTGGCAACTGTTACTTTAGCCGTGTAAATCAATCTCGACCAGAGGATTCCCAGTTTCGCGTTGTTGCTTCATTTATCGAGTTTTCTGGCGTCGTTTGTTCCATCAAAGCTTGGCCGTTCTCCAAACACGATACTTGTTGAAAGTGCCGGAAACCTGAATAACTTTTCGCATTAATTTCGATCGGCTCTCCTCCTGTGTTCATTGTTCCATCGTCCAAAACTATTTAAAACCGTTAATCTCTCATTCTTTTAATCAATTTTAAACACTAACTTTTTATTCAGTCCATTTTACTTCCTCTTTAAAAATATTCAACACGAATTCAATAAAATTCGACATGGCCAAAAGTACAATTTACCGTTTCATGTACTCTTTATGAAAACTATTTGGGGTGATATTAAACAATATTTTACGCAACGAGTACATTTGTATAAGAAACGCGTAATTTTTTTAAAGCGTTAGCGAAGTAAAAAGAATACAGTCTTTCGTAAACACTTGTCTGTAGACGAAAGAGTCAAAACGAAGATTAATTTCAACCTAATATTTCGACGAAAGATTACGAAATTTTTTAGTTCAATTATAATTAAACCATCTTCTTAGAATATGATGTAAGTTCAATAGTTCGAGCTACTAAAAGAGAATAAAAATTTCAAATTTCCACAAAAAATCTGCAGTCTCGAAAATACGTTTAAAACTTGAACGTAGCAATAGAAGCAATTTCTAAAGAATAACAGAAAAGTGTTCCTATCGATACTGCTAATCAACACGTCTTTCAAGCTGGAGCGCGAAGCAATTCCCGTGAAGTTCGTCCATCCTTGCTTGGTAAGACAAAGAATCGGGACCGGAATCCCGTCGGCGATCGTTCGGAAAAAAGCACACGTCTGACTTGATCACGTGCTGCTCGAAAAGAGGTACTGGAAGAAATCGTCAGAGCCTATTTCCAGTCGGTGTTCGTGTGCGGATCGTGGGGATGGTCGAATAAACGCGGCGCCGGCGATTTGGTCAGTTCCGCGAGAATCCATGGCGCGTGGATTCGCATTGACGGGTCGGCTACCTGCGAAAACGTATGCTGAATTTCAATCGGTCCAGACGGGGTTGGAAAGCTGTGGAAAAGAGGGTGAGTTGTGGCGATGCAACGTCGAGATAAGGGGATGAGAGATTCTTCTGATAGAGACGTGTGCGCCAGTCTCTGCCAAGAGAAAGGCAGAAAAGGTAGGGGAAAACGAGAGAGTGAGAAATGTCCAAGCAAAAAAGTCAGAAAGGGGATAGGGACGAAAAGGATGAAGAAAAGGCGCGAGAGATGGTGGAAACGGTTGTGATTTACTCAATCAAGCGGGCTTACTCGCTGCCGAAAGCTCCCGGGGAAGAGCTTTGACAAATGGTCGACTTATTCCGCGAGAATGCCTCGGGCCCGGCGAGCGATGGCCGCCATGCAATTCGAAATTGCACCCCAATAACTATCGATAACCCCGTTATTGTGTCGCAAGGAGTCGGTTATTGTTTCAAGAGGTCGTATAATCTTGCTTGAACAACCGGCGAACACACGGCGCTCATTCGACACAATAGAAAACTAATATGTCTGGCCTCGATGCGACCATTTTGCCGTGACGGAAATGACGCAATTATACACGGATATTCGATCAAGCTGGCCAGACGACCGGTAATTTTCCGAGCTCCTTTTCTGATAACGATTAAAAGCTACAGGTGTGCGTGCTCTACGGGCTTCTCTTCGCACTCGCCAATCAGGCTCCTCGCGAATCGGCGAACCGCGATTACCGATTACCATCACGAAATTCGATTCGGCCTGGAAATTTTGAGGTCTGCTCCGGCGATCTCGTGCTCCAGGCTTCGACCACTGATGGGAACATATTGACATTGTTTCTCCGCTTTGTGTTCACGCTTCGCGACGAATTAAGGAACCTTTCAGGGCCCCTGAAAATGACCGGTCCTTTGATAGTGGGCGACAAAAGGAGTTGTGTGCAGCTTCTTGTCGCATTTGCGTTCTCGTGCCGCGCTGATTGTGGTCGAGTAAATACCGCAGAATGCTGGACTCGTCATAAACAGATTACTCAGCTTTCGTTGGAGCACCTGAAGAGCGCGCAAGTTGTGTTCACGGGAAATATTTCCATGCTGTTTCTTTGACGAAACGGTTGCAGGATTAAATACTCGAAGAAGTGGAATAATTGTCTGTGATATCCTAATTTGACTCTTCGCGACGTGTTCGTTCGTATCGCGCTATAACACGGTCAATGATTTCGCGTCACCGAAAGTCGTAAATCTTCGACTCAGATTCCTAACAACAACGGGAGTTTATAAGGTGTCGAAAATGAAACGTCTGAGGTAGGCGTGGATTCTAGCGAACTTTAATGGATTCTTTGCTTAGAGAACGGACAGTAATACAGTAATTGAATGTAAATGACTGCGTGAAAGCACAAAGACTAGCGTAAAAACGTAAAGAGTGCTCGTTCGTATCGCGTTGTGACGCAGATAATGATTCGCGTCGCCGAAGGTCGTAAATCTTCGACTCAAATTTCTTGACAGATGATAGAGATGATACTTTGGTTAAATGACTGGAGCGATTTTCACAACAAACGTAAATGCTATATTTTAAATGCAAACAACTTCGCAACAATTACAGATGAGGTTTTCTTGTCGATAGATGTTTTGAGCAGTTCTATTCGAGAGACGATTTTAAAGTGACTTCGAGTGTTACTTTTTGATAGCAAGTAACCTCGGTGTAGGCAGGGAATATGACATGATCCGACGATGCGAATATGATGATCGGATTTGTGGATTTTATATTTTTCGGGGTTAGTACGGGGAGCGGTTATCTTAGCTGATTCATTGCAGAGAAAGTGTAAGGTCATTGTCCAGATCAAAATCGCGAGGGGAATCCGCGTGACTCGAAAGTCGTCCGTAACCGGTAATAAACCCAGAAAAACAATAAATTATTGACATCGGCGACTCGATGTCTGGTGACCAGCTGTGGATCGTAAAGAAATAAAGTACTTGAGATTTTAAGGGAAAAAATGGCTTTTTGGAGAAACTGCCTGCCAAGACGGGGTTCGTATTGTAAGATGTATTAGGCCAATCGGAAAGTTCTGTCCATCTAGCGTCGAGTAGCCGTAGCTCGAACTGTGAGTAACTATAACCTCTAAAGTAAGGCTAACTTTTTAGTTTGAACATCTGTTAATAAAACTCAGTACACAACAATTTACTCTTGCATCAATAACTTCGTTTTTTTCTACATTGAAGATGTCGGAATTTGAGCCGAATAAGCGTCATTTGCGCGAAGTGTTAGTCTTTTCTTCCAATTGAAACAAAAGACTAACACTTCGCGCAAATGAC
>CM052090.1:16665946-16730824 GCA_028453745.1 Agapostemon virescens | reverse complement strand
GTCTTATTTACTGATGAAGCAACATTCACAAATCACGCGAATGTTAATTTGCATAACATGCATTTATGGGCAGCGGAAAATCCACATTGGCTGCGACAGGTTGAACATAAAAAACAATGGTCTGTGAATGTATGATGCGGTATCATAGGTGATAAAATTATTGGTCCTTATTTTATCAATCGAAATTTGAATGGCAACGTCTATGCTAATTTTATTAAGGATACATTGGGTCTTTTGCTAGAAGAGTTACCTTTATTTACACGACAAACCATGTGGTATCAACATGATGGATGTCCAGCACATTATTCATTGATTGCACGAAGGGAACTCGATGAAAAATTTCGAAATCGTTGGATTGGACGGGGCGGTCCAATATCGTGGCCAGCTCGTTCACCAGACATAACACCTTAAGATTTCTTTCTGTGGGGAACACTGAAAGAGAAAGTGTACAAAGAAATACCAACTACATCTCACGATATGCAACAGCGAATTATTGCAGTCTGTGCATCAATAAGTTCTGACGCTGTGACTTGCAAGTCAATCAATCGTAAAAAGAATCCAACGGTGCATTGACAGTGATGGTCATCATTTCGAACACCTACTATAAACATGTTTCATTTACTACCAAAACCGTAAGTATTATCGCCTTTCTCTACTTTCTATGACCTTCACTGACCTTGTGTAATAGGTCATTGAACTCGTTTTAAGATTCTCTATCGTGATACGGAAGCAAAAACATACCGATCCATTTAAAAAAATGGATGTGACCTTCAAATGTCCGAAGTACCTCCACCTGCAAAAAAACTATTATTGCCACCGAATAGCGCCCTTCGTACTGTGCAATTTACTTCAGCAAATATTTCTGTGAAACTTATAGTTTCGAAGATATCTGAGGTGCTAATAGTTACTGCACCACCCTGTATATAAAATACGTTTTTCGAAAATAAATCTGTATGAACTACATATATTTTTAAAATTTCATCAAAACTGATAGATGCGGAAAAACGGCAGTAAAAAAATACAAGTATAAATAATTTTTATATAGGCGAATATAAAAAATTAATAAGAAACAAATTTTCCTATTTTTCCAGGAATTCAAAACAGTTGCAATTTAAAAAAAAATTCCTTGTTCTTAAAAGGAATTTCTTCCTCTTCTTAAACTGTTCTGGATTTTCAAAAAAATCTATGTCATATCCGTATAAACAAAACTTCAACTATTTCAAAATAAACAAAACAGAAATCTCCAAAATAAAAGCTGTGCGCTATAAATTAAGTTTGATTAAAAAAGATTGATCGTTTTAAATCAAACATGCGAATTTATACGAGTGGCTCTTGAAATTTGTTCACCCACTGTAGTGATTCGATACTGCGTGTATACAGTTATCCCGAATGTATATTTTCCACTTCAAAACGAAAGTATCTCATAGAAAATAGAAAACCATTCGATATAGCTTGGGTTTAATTTGAAAATTGATCGTTATAATCCAAACATTTCAATTTATACGAGTGGCTCTTGTCATTTGAACACTCCCGTCGATAGTGTCCGTATACCATACGATCTACCCAAATGTATATATTCAATTTCTAAACGTAAATGTTTCATAAAAAATAAACGATATTCGATATAGCGTGGGTTTGATCTGAAAATTGATTGTTTTTATTCAAACGTTCCCATTCATACAAGTGACTATAGTAATTTGTCATCCACTCTAGTGCGTCAACACTGCGCGTATAAAATCTTCCCGAATGTATATTCTCAATTTTTAAACCTTGAATGTTTCGTAAAAAATAAACAATATGCGATATGGTTTGAGTTTGATTTAAAAATTGAGTTTTTTAATTAAAACTTGCCAATTTATACAAGTGACTCTAGTAATTTGCTCACCCACTCTATTGTGTCAGCAGTTCCTGTACAATATCTCTTCGTGTGTATTTTTAATCTCTAAACGCGAATGCTTCGCGGAAATCAAAACGTTCGATATAGCTTCAAATAATTTGAATATTGACTTTTTTAATTTATACATGCCAGTTTATAAGAGTGGCATTCGTAATGTGATCAATCGTTGTAATGTGTCAACAGTTTGTGTATCTTGTCCCCAAATGTATATTTTTAATTTTTAAATGCGAATACTTTGTAAAAGTACAACAATTCGTTATAGCTTGATGAGATTTGAATAATGACTTTTTTAATTAAAACATGCCAATTTATAGGAGTGGCTCTAGTAATGTGATGAATCACTGTGGTGTGTCAACAGTTGGTGCATATTGTCCCCATAAGTACATTTTTAATCTCTAAACGTGAATGCTTCATAGAAAATTGAAGTATTCTATATACCTTCGGTTTGATTTGAAACTAGACTTTCTTAATTAAAACATGCCAATTCATAGGAGTGGCTCTATTAATTTGATCAGCCACTATCGTGTGTCAATAGTATGTATACTGTATCTCCGATTGTAGATTTTTAATCTCTAATCTCGATTGCTCCGTAAGAAATGAAAAATATTCGATATAGTTTGGGTTTGATTTAAATATTGGTTTTATTAATTAAAACATGTCATTTTATATGGGTGACTTCAGTAACTTGATCAATATCTCTTTCGGAGATCTCTCTCAAATCTCTAAATCTGTCAGAGATCTAGTAACCCTAGAATGCGAATAATGCTTTTACAGAATTCCCAAATGTATACTTTCAATTTCTTAACATGAGTGTGTCACCAAAAAATGGTAAAAAATAAAAAATAGTCGGAGTAGCTAGGAATTTATAAAAAATTTGATTGTATCAACACTTCAATTTATGCAGCAGTTAATAATTTGGTCGCTAGATTACACATAGAACACTATAGAGTCGTACTTCCAGCGATTTTTTGTAAAATTATACAATCTTCGAACCGTTGTCGAAGCATGAATAAACTCTTGGTTTCGGCTTTAATTTTGTCAAAGTGAAAAAGCAAACGAGCGATACGATTGGTCTAAACGCGCTTTTAGTTACTTTCTCGAGCAATGCGTCTCGCCGAGCAGAAAATATCCCGAGAAAACAAAAGCTCGCCTCTTGCCCAGCCACTGAGCTGTACCTCAGCATAGCGAAAATCGGTTTTCATTAAGTCGTCTGTTGGTGTAACCACAGCCTCGCGTACATCCGATCCAGATTAAAAGCTGTGTTTGATTCGCGTCGCTGCGCTACGTGGAACGGAACACCAAGGTTCGAGGCTTTGTTCCGTAGAACCATTGCAATTCGTACACTTACACAGACGGCCACGCTGCGTAAAACGTTACAGTCATCATTTTTCAAACGGTCATTTTAATCTAACTTTGGCGGCTTTAATTCCAGAGCGTACTGCATTCACAACAATTCGAGAACTAAGTTCATTCAATATTTCGTGGTTGTTAAATTCTACTACTCTACCTTCATTCTAATCAGATTTATTGTTACTATTATTTCATCATTGTTATAATTATTATTACTATCATTATTGACGTTATATTGTACACCTACGTCGATTCACGATCATCATTTATTGCTAACCAACGTCATTCCATCACTTTCTCATCAAACATCCCAAAATCTGCCATAAACCTGCGATCTCAACTTTGATTTATCCTCAAGACTTTGATCCTCTTTTTGAACCTCAATCTTTCATCTTTGCCCAGTTACGTCATTCCTAAAACTCTGACCTTACCATATTAAACGTTACAATTCTCAAATCTCCACTACTCCATTTCTTTTATTTTTTTCCGAACGCACACTCTGCAAGTTGTTTCCATCACACAAGAAAAATCCTGCCGAATTACTCACGCCATTCTCGCTCACAAAATTCGTTTATAAAGAAAAAGTAAAAGTTACTTAAAACAAGACAGGTCTTACAAACTTCCCCACTCGGCACAATAAACCTTACATTTTTAGAAAACTCTCCCGTTGTGCTATAGCAACGTAACATGGTCCTCCGAAATGAGTAATTTGTAAATGCCAATTCTAAATACATTATGTTTATACAAGCCATGCAAGGTGTGCTGTCAACGAAGTTGGTTATTTAGAATATTTATTTTAAATAATTCCAGAAAAAAGAAGATGATTGCGTAATATAATTGCGTAATAACTTTTTGTTACGTTATCTACTGGAATAAGTTTCTTAATATTATTATATTAAGTGTACAAGATTGTGTACATCCAGACTTCCGAGAAAAATGGTTTTCGAACTGAATCTTTTAGAAAATATTACAGGTTGCATTATACGACTATCCAGTACTTTGAATGTGCATTAAAAAGCAACATAAATCTACAAAGCGTATTGTTTAAATTTCACTCCAAGTTGAGAGAAAGCTATGAAAAGCAAAACATACTATGTTCTCCGCAATTTTTTCAAAATTTGTCACATTTAATAAATTAACTCATATAAAATCTCAAAAATACTCAAATACAATTCATCCACTGTTTATGATGTACGGAAACATTTCGAGTTACTACACACATACAATAATTAAATATCTTTTGCAATATTTACATGAAACACAATAAAATGTGAGACACAATTGTAATAGTCCATATTGAACGAAGTAAAGTATGTAACATATGCACGAGCAAAAAATTATCACTAGTATAAATGAATATGAAATTGGTGTAAGAAGAATGAATTTTAAGAAATTAATTATGAATTGTAAGAAAAATTATATGCATCTACGATTAAACAATCAAAGCAGTTTCTTGTATGAAAAAATTAAGATACTATTTGCAAAAAACAAGATGTTTCGATTCAAGCGGATCATCAATAATTTCTCGTTGTACATTCCGCTCTTTATTTATAACCTACTTGCAGATCAGTGTTTATTTCCAACCACGGTAGACATATATGAGAGCTTAATTTATAATAAAAAGAACAAGTAAAGAGACGTATTTTTAACAGAGAATATAGCGGTACATATACTATGAATAAAATTGTATTCGATACGAATTTAATGATCGATACGAAACCGTTTGGTTTTAGCTCACTCAAAAATTCTTTTATCATGAAAATCACAATGACGGTTAGGAAACAAAGACTCCATTGACTTTCGAAGCCGCTAGTCTATATAAATCCTGTTGTTGTAACTATTTAATAAATTCGCGAGGTTCAATCGTTCAAGATTGAAATATCGTCTATGATATTTTACGGCTATGTAATATTTATCGATCCATAAACGACGCTCACGGTTCAGTGAAACGCACAGATCATAACTCGATACGAACGTTATTAACGCGAACAGTCGCTTCACAATATCCATTTTGTTGCAAACATAAAATAGCAGGTACATGACCGGAACTGGCTAGGTATTGGTCACGATTTCATTTTATTCTGTCGCTTTAAAACCTGAAAAATTCCAGTAACCGATAACTCACTTCTTAGAATTCCAATCCAAGCCTCGCCGTTAGAAATCTGCCCGCTGCCTGGCTACCAGAGTCTCGTTATCAAACATACAATCGTTACACATTTCCTTCGTCTCTAGGTTCTTATCTCCGACGATCAGATACCTCGCGGTAGCTTCTTAAAACGGGAAGCTACAAGGCGACTTTTCTTCCACGAGACAAAATTGAACATTCGTACATCAGAAAGAACAATGCTAAACGCAAGTAGCTAAACGATTGCAAAAGCTTGATAATTAACCTTCTCTTCTACAACAAAGAAGTTTATTCCCCTCTCTAGCTACGATCAATTTGAAATATCTTGTCAAGATCGTAATTTTTAACAACTTTTCCCTATATACAAGTGTCCAACTTGATCATCCCGAAAAATTTCTGAATTGTACGTCGTACAAAAAAAATCATTTTTATAGATGTTACATTATATCAAAGGAGGCATAACTTGGCGTGCATAATTCGTTTACGAGTGGAGGCGTCTAGCAGATTGAAAGATGATCTTTGATTTTTTAAATGAATCTATTTCTTAAGTACCTATTTATACAACTTTTTATTTTTTGCGAAAAAAATATTAATCCATGGAAGTCGAAAAATCTAACTGCATCTATTCAGACCTTGTCCCATTTTTATTGCAATGTCTGTTTCAATGAAGAAATTCACTTAAAGCTTTCCAATGAAAATACTTTTATAATTTCTGGAATTTTGAAAGAAAAAATTACGAATCATTAATTTCTAATTAAATTCTAGTGTTAAATTAGCCGATATTTTAATCGAAATATAGTTAAGAAAACGTGTTTGATGCAGTCGTATTAGAATACTTAAACTATTGGCTAAAATTTTAATATTTTTCTGCAAAGAATAAAAGATTGTATCAATTGGCGTATACAAAAATATAAAGTTCCAGTTTTAAAATGACAGTTAACTTTAAATCTTCGAAATATCTTCGCTTATAAAGAAATCGTGTATATAATACAACATCTATGAGAATGCAATTATGTTGTTGAAGAGATATTAGAATGTTGTATAACGCATAGTTTAGAAATTATTCGCGATGACCAAATTCGGTGTCTCACCCTGTATATTAAAAACTTCAATTAAACTGAGGTTGCAAGTACACTTCATTCTGGGACAAGCTGTCATCATACGGTAAGAATAAACTAAGCAACAATAAACTTAAAACGTTCAAACTGTTTTAGCGTACATTGTCTTATAAAAATGACAAAATTTAATTAATTTCGATTTTTATTGCAATAAAGAAATCTATCGAATTCTTATGAAGGCAATTTCACGACTTCAACAATTACAGAATTAAATATCTGAATTGGGTCGGTTTGCCCGCTGCAGTAGGTTCAGTGTTAGAATATACAGATTCATATGCAGGATTTCAAAGAGAAGGTATAGTTGAAGTTGGTTGTTGTTAGTGTGGCGAGAGAGCGGAAAGGCAGCGCTTGCAATGTTCCGCACTCCGCATGAATTTTTAAACGTATGACTCTAGTCGTCTCCTCGCGAACCTAACCCCTACCAACTCTGTATCTTCATAATTTCGTAGCACTCTAATGACTTGAACAGCTCCGATACACGTGGGTTTGCTAACAAGTCACTTCTAGTGCACGGCAACGTTTTGCAAATGCCTTTTTCATTAAAACTGGTGGTTCTTCTTAAAAGATTTGGACGTCTCTAAATGGCAGACACGAATTTCAGTAATAATCTCATATAAACGCGTACAGTATAACGTTACATATTTGATTCCAGTAATGGAACTGTTACGTTGTGAATGCAATAGACTATCGTTTAATATTGTGTACATAGTCCATGATAAATGAATCCGAGATATGCGAGTCATACAGATTGTGCAAATCTGGATTACATGTACCATTATGCGTTTGGATATATGTAACGTAATATATAAGGATTAATAATTGAACATATAATGTTAATATTAACAATGTAGTATTATCGTAGTATTTTTATTCCAAACTAAATATTAAAATGTAAAATGCGCTGTCATGGCATACCGAGCACCTACCGCTGTTTCTCTTTGAACCGTACAACTAAAACTTGAAATTTCGTGCGGAAGGAGTTCTACATTTCATCCATATTAATACACAAATGCTACTAGCGGTATCTTCCCCTAACTCCAAAATTGGATCACTTGACTACGGAAACCCTAAACAAAAATATGTAGCAAGATTAACACGTCGCACGCTATTTTGCTTAGTTTTCACGAAAAGACTCGCTTAGCCAATTTGTGCTTTTCTGTTCTATCAAATCTATAAAAATATCAGTCCAAATATTTCTTAATATTATATAAATTATATATAACACAATAATTTGTAAATTTGATACTGTCAGTCCCCAGAGACCGATATAACGTTTAACATGTTAGGAAAAGGTGATTCAATCAAATTGATACAAACAAGTATATCCATACTGCTCGAATAAACACTTCAGTTGAGTTAGTTGCCTAAAAACTTTTCGCATTTTCCTTTAACATTAGTTTCTCAGTCGAATCTGACCAGGCCTTTCACAACTCCCTTAACACCGGTGTTCAATCACAATTAATTGTTCGCACTTGGTGTTACGTCCTAATAACATTTAGATACACTACAAAACATATACAATTTTCCATAGATTTAATTTAGGCACCCGGTTCATTTTCGCCAAAGTATTTGTACTTTTCCACTGTCATAAGCTACCTGAACCACAAATTTTTGTGTACTCACTGAGATTTCAAATTCAACCGTGACCGAGACAACTTCCATTCAACTCGCACTCGTTTATTTGCAACAGTAATTTTAAGTATTAAACTCGTACTCGAGTCAAGTTGCGTGTATTCCACAACCATTAGCACCACTCTCAAATATTCGATCGTTGTTAACTTAATGCTCGAAGCTCACGAGTAGATCCAACTCGACAGAGTCACTGTCTATAAACTATTCGCGCGCGCGCTGAACACTTGCAAAAATGCATTTTCAAGGATTTCTAGACTAAGTTCACGATATTAGCGTTTCCCAGTTGCACAAACCTTGACAAAGGAAATTGCACGTTCATCGATACGTGCCGAACAGACCGACTCCCGGCGCCCTTGTTAATACGTTTCTCATCTTCAAAGACCGTTCCTCTTCGAAACGTCACCTGCGCTTAATAGCATAATAAAACGTACGTTTCATTACCGCCTATAAAGCTTAAAACCGTCCGGAAAATTGCTTGCGATCCTCCAAAGAAACGCAGCGTCCATCGAGAGCGGCCGCGCGCGCCCGGAAGAACTGGAAACAATGAGGGGCGCAAAGTACCCCCCATTGAAAAATGTCGGCAGCCTCGAGGCGGGCCAGTTTTCCGTTATATACGTACATCTATTACTTTAAATAACGACGCCCATAAAGTACCCTGTCGACCGGGCCACGAAAATTTCCCTCGGCCGAGGTACTTGGAAGCCGCCGGCAAAAAAGGAGAAACACCGTCTCCTCTATCCGGGATGTTAATTTAATATTAAGCGAGCAAGAATTAGTGCCCGTGGAATGGCGGCGGGGATGTACGATCGTTCCGTGGGCGCCGGGCACGAATCCGTGTTTCTTGTTTCCGTGAGCGAGAGAAAACCGATTTGAAAAAGAAAGAAACACGATTGTCAGAGTGAAAAGAATGATGAGGAGAAGCAGCGAGTCTCGAGGAGGGAGGGAACAGGTCAAAATTGGAGGGTTGGTTTGTAAAAGGGAGACCGGCGTGTCTCGTCTTTGTCTACCGTCGTATCCGGCCTTCGTTTTCGTTCAACGGTGCACTGATTCCTTCGACATCCAGCTTCGTGACGAGAATTCCGCATCACTGACGGAGTTCTTAGAGAAAGAACCCCCGACTGCGGCGTGGCCCGTGCTCGCTCGAACAACCTGCTCTCTTCGGGAACGCTGTTTAGGCAAACAGCTTCGATCAACGCCGATGCATTCCTAAACTTTGGAACCACGGCATTGTACGCTCTATCCCCGGTATATCGGTCGCGCCCACCGATATTTCATCGCTTCGGTAAACGCAGTCTTTGTTATTTCATAAAATGCTGTTGCTCGCCGCAACACCCACACCCTCGATTCCTTGCTCGTGCAATATTTATTTTGCAGTTTGCTAGCATTAGTAACGCGAGGTGGAGGCGTGGTAAATTGTTGTGGATCGTTGCTACTGGAGGAAAGCGGAAAATATAAAAAATAAAAGTGCAACTTTCTGTTTTATTTCGGACAATGGAGTAAGTGTGCCTTACTTTGGCATCTATCCAGCGGTCACCCAACCTGGAAACAAATTGCTGGAAAATCTACGAATTCACTCTTGTATAGGATGTATAAAAATGCTACGTCTTGACTGTCATGCAAGAATTCTACACCTATTCACTTTTCAAAAATTAATTTGTATTTATGATCGCATCGTATCTACTCGTCGAGAGGAAAAAATTTGCACAAGAAACTATGAGTTATAATGCAATCGTTCCCATAGAAATTGGTTAAAAAATTTTATTATTACCTAGACCAATTTTATTAAAATAAAATTAAAAAATTTATGTATAGCTAACATCATTTTGACTACCAATAAACATTATAAATGACCAGAAATATTTTTGTGGTTCGATAAAAAGTAGAAGTATTTAGAATAAATATTTTTTAATGATTCTACAATTCGGAAAATTTTGTTCAGATTTATTTGTAACTGACACTCATTCGAATAAATAATAAATTTCACTAAACGTCTTTTTCAGAAACATTTAAAAAATTAATGTTATTTTTAGCCGCTGGTTCGAACTCGTTGAAAAAGTTACTGCGCACCAAAGTGCGTGCGCATGTACAAGGACGACTTCGACCGACCATACGAACATGTTACTGTACAACGAAAAGAAATTAAGGTATCGCAAATTGCCCAGCGAGTTAAGTAAATGAGGATTAATTATGAATCGTGTAAAGGCGAAGGTGGTTCTAGCCACGCGTAATTTCCACGCCGCAGGTCGATGTACGAGCAGCTCCGCGATTTTTTGTAATCGCGGGCGCGAACAGCTGGCGCCAGGTTTATTTCGCCCGAAGTATTTATCGGCTCTGTGAAAATCGTAAAGCTGTACAGGGGCCGAGTCGGGGCAACATTAACGGCCGGTATCGTCGCCTGCGAGGAAATCAATGGTCTATGCGAATAGTACGCGTGAAAGCGACTTCCGAGGCCTCGTACATTTTCATCGGGGGAATCCGAGGAAACGATGCATCACGATGCATTTCGTGGAGGAGACGCCCGCCGCCACCACTTTGTTGTGCTAGACTCGTACCGTGAAAGTTTCAGGATACCGGGGCTGCGATAAGGAGGTTCACTCTTACTTGGGGAGTGACTTAAAGGTTGACTCTTTTGCTTCGCGGATCACTCGCCTAGAACTTTCCCGAGCGAGGCTGCTTGCTGTTTGGAAATTAAATCTCGACGGTCTTCGTCGAAGTCGAGAAGTTGAATTCTTATTTACGGTACGAACATGCAAACTACTCGGCAAATGTAATCTATACAATTTCTTTCATCGCTTATAATTGTTTATAGACCGTCATCTTGAATAAAAAGATTCGCATTATTCAAAAGCTACTGTACTTGGAAATACAGCTACAGATGAAAATGTTTTTCGTGTTTTCTACAAACTCTTGAAAGTCCTTGAGCAATTTAATAAACGCCATGAGATTTACAAAGACTACACCATTGTACAAACTAATTTTATTTTTTCCTCTTTCCTGACTCTCCACACAAAACTTAGATATTCGTACTTTTACAAAACTTCGATAGTGTCAGAAAAACTTCTACTACCTTCCAAACAATTAAATATACATTGCTAGATTCCGAATCTTCGTATGTACATACAAGTTTTGAAATACAAGAAAGGTAATAATATCCATTTTATAAAAGGGTAATAATATTTTTAGTTCAGTCTTGATAGAGTAAGTCTTTTATCAGTGGAGTAAATCTTTTTGTCTTCAAAGTTGTTGTCCGTTGTCCGCAGTAGATTTGTAAGATCTGTCGGACTTTGCTGTGTTTTCACGACGTGTGCCGACTAGGTAATTAATGATCGAATGACCAATGTTTCGATAAACTGTATTTATAACAGCTCTACAACGGAACTTCAGCAATGATGTAACTAAGTATGAGCAATTGAATAAAAACCAGAATGAGTAAGCAGAAGACTAAGATGCCGTAGGAACAAAATGAGGCTAAAACGAGATCACAATGTAGCTTGAGCGCATTGAATCTAATGTCCGAAATGCCCTAGGAGCAGAATGAAACTATGTGAGTGCAATGAGTATAATGTCTAAGATGCCCTACGACCAGAATGAGACTATAATGAGATCGCAATGAGACTTGAGTGCAATGAGTCTAATGTCTAAGATGACCTAGGAACAGAATGAGACTATAATGAGATCGCAATGAGACTTGAGCGGAATGAGTCTAATGTCTAAAATGTCCTAGGAGCAGAATGAAACTATGTGAGCGCAATGAGTATAATGTCTAAGATGCCCTACGAGCAGAATGAGACTAGAATGAGATCGCAATGGGATTTCCTACGAAGAATCACAGAGTAATAATATTTTTAAATGTGGGATTAGGACTCCCGCAGACCAAATACATATGGAAATTAGGAAAAGTCAGAAGAGCTTCGTGGGTCAGCGAGGTAGTTCGACTTTCGTTATTCCCTCTTTTTCCTAAGATCCTACGTAGTGTTTAAAGATTTCGATGGCAGCGTTAACACTATAGATATAGTGAATATTAAATGTAGACAACGATTTGTCTAAACGTGTTCGACTCGAAAATCCATGTCGGCTTAAGCGAATTCAAAAGTTTTTAACTCCTATTACACAAATTCAGGTTTTAAAGGTTAATTTCGTATCACTTTCATTCTCTCAACGATACCCAGTGCAACGAGTCTTCGCAAGTACATTCTTCGGAGTCGCAGACTTCCGTATCGCTCGTAAACCTTCGTAATAACCTTTTATTTTCCCGTTAATTTCCGGAAAAATCAGTGACTCGATCTCGTAACAACTTTTATCTCCGTGTTTAGTGAGCGGATTACTTTCGTCGAAAATGCTATTTCCCGAGCAAAATCCGCTATTCGCGGATAGGCGTATTACGTTTCATAATACGAGGTGCACGATGCTGGTTACCGTGTTAGTTCCTGTTTATGATGAGCACGGTTACAACTACCGAACGAAATTATGAAACGTCGCGAAAGTAACCAATATTTTTTTACATTGTACATTCACGAAACTTTAACATTGCGATTGTCGCTAACAGGCGAAGAAGCGTACATTTTACGAAACATAGTTGTGGTCTATTCATTTATTTCCATTCTCGTTGGTTCTTTTTACGTGCTGTTATATCTGCGTTGTCTATTGTTGCGAATGTCTACACTGCTCAATTTTGCATTGCGATATTACTACGAAACACTTGGTTTCAAAAATATTACAATAATTTAAGGTAGTTTACAGTAATTTATAATACTTCTTCGTCATACAGATCGTATGTTTAATTTTGACAATAACTTTTTCCGTTATTTCTTAGAAATTTTTTAACATTTCACGTACATAGGTATATATTTATTTTTCCTGTTTCTCGCTTTTACAGAGTAACATAAAACATGCTTCAGTTCATTTTGATTATTTTGCGGTGGTGGAGGTTTCAAATACTGACAGAATGTTCACTGTACGATTCTTTTTACCGAAATTGTAATAGTTTGAATATCGATGATATTTCTGAATCCGAATAGTTGCCGTTGAAATACAATATTTCTGGAAGACATTGGATTCAATATACAGTTCTGAATTCCACGCTTTTCTATTAATCGATCTCAAAGATTCCGTATGCTTCTAAGATCACCGAGACGTATTTCTAGAATCATAATTTATCTTCAGAAATATCGAAGAGCTCCAAAATGGTGCGAGATGTCAAGAAAGAGCGACCCAACGTCTTCGCGGTTAAAATTACACCGTTTCTTCGACGATTTTGTCGGCATTTGAGCGGAACGAACATAATAACTTCGATCTCTGGGACCGAGCTAACAACTAACGGACGATCCGAAAAGCAACGTCAAGGAGGACTACCGAGGACATCGGTGCATCCCTCGGATTCGTCCTTGTCGATCATAAAAACGATCTAGCCGCGTAACCGATTAAATAAATCCTTGTCACGCGATCCGGGCTGGATGAAACTGGATTCCGATGCCGCGAGGGATTTCCGTAATACCGCCAGGGACAAAGAACTAACCTTACCCCGGCCTAGATAGACGTTCGCTCGTTTCTGGCCATCTCTCCGACTGTGCCCCATTCGGGGCTCCCCACCTGCTTCTCACAGCCCTCTCTCATATCCCGACAGGAACGGTGGTGCTCGCCTCGCTGCACGCCATTACTGTGTCCCGGGGGCCAAAACTTCGCGAAAAATGCTTGAATTTATGTCCGTCCCCCACCAGGTCAGATATCCGAGCTCCCTTCTTCGCCCGATTTCGCTTCGCTATCTTCTCCCGTCGTTTCCCTTCCCTTTCATCCTGGAGCGCACGACAGAGAGAACTTAACCGAACCCTGCCGCTGCTCTTCTAGAGTTTGGAAATTATTTGTGGCCGCCCATTGTCCTCGCGCGTTCGCCTCGCACCGCACCCACACAGCCTCTCCTCCCCTCCCCTCCCCTTAGCCGCTATTTATTATTATCTGGTATCGAGCATCTCGTCCGGAAACTATTAAGCGGGCCAGAACTTTGTGTTCTTTTGATCCTCGGCAGAGCCAAGTTTCCAGAGTTTTTCCCATCCCTGGTATGCAGCCCGGTTAGTGTCTGTGCACGCTTATCGAACTCCACGACCCGGTTCGTTCCTGCGCCCTGGGATTCAACCGCCTCGAGAGTTCGCGAGATAGTTCCGGCCGTGCCCTAGCCTAGTCCAGATTTAGGTCTCCGCGGGGTCACAGCATTGTTACCATCTCGGAGGACGCGGTTTCCTGACACTCGGAACGGCGACGCTAACAGGCCCTGTCCTCTAGAAAGAATCCGTTTTCGGGAACAGGAGAACGAATCGACCAACATCAGAACCGAAGAGTTAGACACGCGGTCGCGATTGTTCGACGAGCATCGCCCAGCTAGAACGGGAACACAAATCTCTCGGTCCTCGTTATATTAATCTTCCTTCCCTCGTTTTCTGGACTTCTAGCTGGCTCTCTTTTCCCCTTGCTGGATGATCCACGCTTTGCGAATTATTCGTTCGCCAGCACGCTTTCTACGCTTCAACTTAGTTCCAACGATATTTTATCCCTTTGCACTCAAAGCAGTTTCATTTCAAAATCAGAGCAATACCGCGTCTGTAAATGTGAAACCGGAATTTGCCTATACGTGACGTCAATTTTCAATGTAATTACTGGCAAACCGCGTCATTAACGTCATTTTGTTGTTTTAACATCTGATAAAGATTTTCAACTCAGCCACAAAGTTTCATACAACAGCATAGTTTTCAATAGCGTAGAATCTGTCGAATTTTGTGCCTGGAAACTACGATTTGCGGACAGCATTGATTTTCTGTTATCATTTGAAGAAAACTGCTGCAGAATCGAATCGAATGCTTGTCGAACCGTACGGTGAGCATGCTCTTGACAAATCACAGTACTTTGGGTAGTTTAATAAAATTCAAGACTGGCCATTTTGATGTAAGAAACGAAGATGAGGAAAAGAGATGAGAAAATGTATAGTTACCAATATGCAATGCTTGAAATACAAAATATTTTGTATTTCGGTTTTATATTTACATACCGTGTTTAACACAGCCTACCACTGCCGGTCAAAATGAAACGGTTTCAAATTTTTCTTTCTGCAATTATTAAAATTATTGTTACGTCGTACACTGTACAAGTTGAGCACCTTGAATGCTTGTCGAAGCGTACGGTGAACATGCCCTTAGTAAATCACAGTGCTTTGACTGGTTTAAAAAATCTTTAAGTGACGATTTTGACGTGTAAAACGAAGAATGTGAAAGACCACCGAAAAAGTTTGAAGATAAATTGCAAACATCGTTGGATGAGGATGACGCTTGAACGCAGCAACAAGTCGTGAATCAATTAAATGTGACACGAGAAACCGTCTCCATACGTTTGAAAGTCAGAAGACGGCTAGAATATCGAAAGAGGCAACGCGAAGTGATATTGCTTAATGATAATGCACCATTACACACAGCAAAACCGCTCACCAGACTTGGCTCTATCCGATTATAACTTATTTGCATCGATAGGACTCGCACTTGCTGAGCAGCGCTTCACATCATACTTAACACTTTACCGACCGGCAATTGTTTCAGGATTTTTTATGGTCTATAGTCCATGACTGAAAACTTTTTAACGGATCTTTCAACACTAACAGCAATTTTTATTGGGAATCCACGAGGTATCCTCGGTAACGTTATTTAATCGCTTCGTTACAAACTACAATGTAAAGATAGTTTTTTGAATTTCATTTGGTTAAGCACAATTATTGAAAGTCCTATTAATAGGCTTCCAGTCGGTAAAGCATTAAATACACGAAAACGGCTCGACGACTGGCTTGTCTCAAAAGAGGAACAAGTTTTCTGGCGTGGCATCCACAAATTGTCAGAGAAATGGGAAAAATATGCAATACTTCGAATAAAATATTTTGTATCATTTTCATACAATAAACGTGTATATTCTATACAAAATTTCACGTTTCATTTTTACATACCTGATATTTTTACCTATAATAGTTTTGCGATGGCAACGCCGAAGGTTGCACGCGTTTCACCCTGTCCTTAACAAATTAGCGAGCATACCCGAAAAGGATGCGATAAACCATTTTACGAGCATTGACGGCAGGCAGTAATAGTAAATCAACGCATCTAATTACTCAAGAAAAGTCAAGACGATTAATCCAATTTTTGAAAAAGCTATTTAGATTTAAAAAGTGTCCGAAGACTTTCGCGAATCACTGTAGGCGTTATAATTGTGCTGAAGGTTTTAGAGGTTCAAACGTTCTACGCGTTCGTGTAGCGATGTGTTCTAAAGTTCAGTGTATACTGGTTCAAGGTTCTAGATGATCTATGTGTACTCACCCAAGATCCTAGATGATCTGTTCCTATCAAAGCTCGAAAAAGAATCATTCCTTTGAGTCACCAATTTCGGGCATAATTTAAAAATTGTGCAACATCTACTGACACCGTGATGTCCAGGCGAGCCTTGCAGAACAATGCACAGGAATTCTTTATTTTAGCATCTTTTCCCCGAAATTTCACCTTCTCGCTGAACGTGGATCTGCGATGTTTCAATTGTCATTGAGTGTGAAACGGCTAGTCTGTTTCCTGTTTCCAAACAAAATACGTAATATCCAGCCGTACACAATGTACGTAATTGTAATATAATTGTAATGTAATGTTATTGTATGATGTCATGGATGTTGCTTTAACTTGTTGCTGTTTCTTAGACTTTTTGATATGTTTCACAATCATCAGGAAGTTGTAGAATGTGAACAATTATGCGTAAACACGTACCACCTCCCATAAGCTGGTTTTAAATGATGAGTTTAGAAGTATTCGTCAGAGCCAGTACAATGCACAAACTGCTACTCCTGAAGGGCTTACACTGGCATGAGAAACAAACTTGACGACTATATGTGTATAAAGCAATGTTTGCTCTATGTAGGTTGTTTCTTATCAATTTTTTTCAAACATGTCTTTAATGGTACATCTTCAAAATTTCTTGACCCTCGTATTTAGAGCCCAGTGATAGGTTCACAAACTTTGTTTCCAATGAAACGGTGAAAATTTCACCAACACCGATGAAAGTTACGTTAGAAAGAACTACTTTGTAAAAAGAACAACAGAACCAACCTCTGTACTTTTAAACAGTTACAAAACCTCAACAAAAAGTTACAGTCTAGTATTTCATTCTCTCTCGACCGGAAAAACAATAAACTTGAAAGCCAAGTACTCTTTCTAACTCGTCAAAGTGATTTAACCAAAGCTGTAGAAAATTTGAAATAGTACAAGATGAAATACTGAAATCTGAAACATTTCCATAAGCAAATACGATTTCATTTAATGCGTGAATCAAATACTATCTGAAAATACCATTTCACTGAATGCATTAATCTCGAGTAAATACCATTTACTATTTACAATCGACTGTGCCATAAATCAATTTGCTATTTACATTCGAATGTAGGACATTGTGTCGAAAAATGTTTTCTGTTCGAAGCACAAATAAAGTTAATCGGTAAAGTGTATAAATTACCTTCATGGCATATTATCAGATATTTATGAATAAAATTAATGTATTATATTATCGATCATTTTCTAATATTATTTGAAATACACCAATCTAATATTTCAACGGACAACTCATTTCGCATTATACAAATATATGCAAACATTCATTTGCCCTAACTATACCTTTACACAATTACTATTTGAACAGAAATCTAATTAATCGAATCTTGTATCGTTAAAAATTCTAAAAATATTATTTTCTGATGAACTGATAAAAATCTGATCAGTTAACCTGTTATTGTCTGAATTAGTATAAACTTTTAATACTCGAATACTCACTATGAAGCATCCTTAAAAATTGCCAGAGTATTATTTAAAAACAATTTCTACACTATAATGTTTAAATTTCCTAGGCTTTTTAGAAAGAGTAACAGTAAAGAAACAACTATGTATGCATAAAAGTAAATAAACCACGTAGAATAAAAATATTCTAGGTCAGAAGAAATGCCTTGGTGTTTGGACAGTTGAAACAGTTTCGAGTGTGAAGGTTTAACGTCGTCCCTTCCTGTTGCGACCTGTCCTCCGTGCCGGAAGAAATTCCAAGTAGAGTAGGACCGTTCATGGTCAGACGCGGCGGATACGAGCGTTCGTATCTCTTGTTCCCGTAGCTGCCGTATACCGTGGAGCCAAGATAGATCAGAGGTTGGTAGTTTACGCGAACTCAGCTGGGCCCGTTTAAAGGATAGCTCATAATCCGCATATTAATTGCCGGGACATGACCATGGTGGTTTCTGCAACGCCGGTAAAGTTTCCACTAGGAGACGGTGTCTGCTAGGTCCTCCTCGTCTTCCGGGTCGTTCGTAGTCGAACCTCAGGGTATCTTTCTCTTTCTAGTGGTTTCCCATGCAGGGTGGATGGGAATGCTAGTGGAGCAACCATTCCAGTTATTATACATTCGTTAATCCAGGCACGTCCTAAACGATATACTCGGCCGGCTGCGAGTCTAGAGCTTTCCGGTTGCATCTCTATACAGCTGCAGCTGCATGGACGCACCGATCGAACCTGTTCGGGACACGTGTGTGTGTGTGTGTGTGGGTGTATGCACGACGGCTGCATGCGCGCGTAGATCCATGTACACGACCAACGACGTCATACAGTGTCATCGATGCACTACACGGCGCATCTCAATGAGGTACACCGAACTCATTCGCTCGAGTAGCCAGGTCTGAAAAGCACCGTCTCCTTCAATCGTCGCATCCCTCGATCTTTTTCACCCACGCTTCCTTCTCAGCTACTCTCCTGTTTGTCTTTGTGTTCTTCTATGTATGCCTGCATGGTCGTCCGTGTGCGTTACCTGTCCTTCTTTTTCTTTTTTTTTTTTAAATCCATCGACCGAAGGGGCAGAGAGAATTTATTCGCAAGATGAAGATGAACACGGTCGTCCTCTCTTTCACCACGCTCTCGACAAGTTCGAGAGCATCGACGAGTTTTCACGCAAGATTTCGAGCGGATTCCGCCTGTTCTTTTTGCCGTGCAGATTCCCGGGGAGGAAATCGAGTTGAAGAGAAATCATGGGACGGGGAAGTTTGAACGGCTGTATTCCAGCTGCCGCTGCGGGGGTGTTAACTCCTAACGCGGTTCTGAATGAAGTTTCGGGAGCAATGTTCTCACAGACGACGCGCCACATGTTTTTACCACTGTTTCATTAATTGAATTGCTTTGAAGAGAATCTTTGAATTCGATGCAGATAGAAAATTCGAGTGTACATCGGAGGTCTTCACGAAAAAGTTCTCAAAGTTAAACGATTTATCGTTAGATAAGTTTTAAAATACTAGCTTTAATTATACATTTTTTAATTAATTTGATATTTATACTGCTGAAAATTTCCAGTGCAATCTCCTTTCAAGGAGAAGGAAAGTCTAATCTACTTTCGTAGATCGTTTGGAGACTTCTTTATTAGAAATCATTGTTTTTCGTCTGACAATACATACGATATGATAATTGTGTATTAATTGCGCGTTGTGTATCAATGCTGACAAGTGCTTAAAATAATTTTTGTATTAAACGCTTGTTAAAGCGGTCATGAAATTAGCTTCACAACTCTACATCTCCGATCTCCGATGTTATAGCATCACAAACTCGTTAAATTCTCTATTTTATATGTTAATAAATGCACACGTGTCTGTGATGACACAACCGTCGGCTAGTATTTATCTCTTGCTTCGGGCAATCTCTTTTTGATACATGAAATTTATACACATAGCTCCGGTATATATACACACAGTATGTCGATTTATCATTTAACTAAATGATCCACGCGGTATGATTGTTAAAATTATTAATGTTCTTTATCGAATTCTATAAATATGGAAATTGTAATGTGTCGTTTTAAAAAAATTACAGAACCATCTAAAATTTGGGAAACATGACCAGGAGAAAAAAATTATTAGTTCCACGAAACGTTCCACTTCGAATAAAAAAATTTACTATTTTAATGTTAATTATGTTGTAGAATGTTTTTACCAACGTATTTACGGGTATTCTGTCAACAAAAATAAGACCAAACACGACACAACTTATTGTTTTAACGATTCAATTGTACCTCGATTATCCGAATAGTGAATATCAGAATTTTTTATTATCCCAACATAGCCAGTTACGTTTCTACTACCCATATTTATCGTACAAATCATTTATTATTATATATTTACTGTTATTCAAACATCGATATTCCACTGATTAGTTCTGATAATAGAGATACCGTTATACAGTGGTTTAAACAAACAAATAGGATTCAAATTGTGTCATGTTTTCCAATCAGAGAAGTAATGTAAAAATGTTCGTAACAGTTTCAAAAAAGAGAAAGTCCTTAAAATTAAATGTCTTACCATTCACGCTAACGGTAAGAGATAAAAGAACAGTATCTGTATTATTCCGATATTGTATTTCAAGTTTAAAAATACTAGCTTTAATAGCACTTATATTGTCATTTGTGTATGAAATATTAAAATCCCAATTCGCCAGTTCGTCATTCGCCAAATAGACGAGCTTAACGAAGATTGTATGACTATTGATTGATCAATCAACCAGGCAAATTAATCAAATTTTTCGACAATTAATCAGACAATAAGATAAATGTGGAATTCAAGTAATCGGTTGCAGTGTTCGTTGAAAGTAATGTCTCGGTTCGACAAATATTGGTATCCACGGCGCGGCGAGGGGATTGTTTCACGGAGACGTCCTTTGTTCCGATTCCTTGCGCCGAGCTCCTTTGCATTCGATTATCTCGGCGACGTCAGTCACGGTGCCCAGTGAACTGCGTAATCAGTCGCATTGGATATCGATGCACTTATTATCGAATTCAGTCTGAAAACGGGCACAGTTCCGAAAGATTGGACACTTCTGAGTTTCTTATCGATTGATTACGTAACAATTTCATCGATACGAATCCTTCGCTTTAGTAAGGACCGGTAGACGTCGTTTTCGGTCCAACGATCTCTCGAGGGCTAGAATTCTTCGGATAATCAGACAGTTCCGGTAAAATCTACTTAAAATACCTGTACGTACGAACAACTAAACTTTTCTAACGAGTGTTCAAAATGCAACCAGGCAAACGATTCGCTCTCCAGAATCGATCTCTGTTGCGATTGCTCGTTATCTCTTTGAAATATAATTGAAATATATTTGATATAGCAAATAGATAGCTAATAAGTTCATGGAACACAAACTTTCGATGTAGGACTGAACAGGTTTCGCAACATACGATACGATAACATATGATTGCGCTATGGGAACGTTGTTCGTTTCTTTCGAAAACAATAATTGGTCCTTTCTAATTATGTATTACATTTTTCATGATATCTTACCCTGAAATCCGTGACCACAAACGATTTCCAATTAATTGCAGTTACAAGCATTTACGAACGATTTGTATTATTCCAATATAGTATCCCTAGTTTTAAAAAGACTAGCTACGACGTTGTTATTTTTATCAGTTGAAATGAATCCATTGGTGGGTATGTTTCTTAACAATAGAACGACGGGACGAGTCAGATTGACTCGTTGCTGACTTCTTATTTGAGAGCTATTAAAATTATAAGAATGTTATAGAAACATTGAATAATTGCAACCTTGTCGTTATTATAAAGCTGTGTAAATTAGTATAGTTTAGTGCTCCGTCGTTCTAGCGTTAAGGCACACGCTTTAAAGTTCTAAACTTGAATGCATTTCTAAAGGTATCGATGAGCATTTGACTGTCGAGTAGGAGACAAAACGCGACAAATAACGTGATGGTAAGGTCTCTAGCACAAAGGTAAACGGAATATCCTGTAATAATGCATTTCAATGCCACAACCAGAGTCTTCAACGATCTCTGTGAAAATACTTGCAGAGTACACGCTGAAAACTCAGGATACCGCGAGTCAGAATTTTCAATCGTGATAACTATAGTCGGTTACCGGCTACCGGCTGTTGCACACCAACCATGAAACCGTCGTAAAACCGTTACAACGTATGCTATCCTTGATTTGCACAGTTCCGCGGGGCATTGTAAAATTAACCCTTAAAAGCGGACGCTGCTAGTAAACCCCTCGATGGAATTTTTATCGAGAAAGTTTCCGCGCGTAGCTGGTCCGGTTAGCTCGCGCACGGTTGTCGTACCTTTGTTTCAACGTTACACGCAACGGAACGAGAGCGAAGGGTTCGGCTAGAAATTTTATACCGCGCTGACCCTGTAAAAAAAAATTAGTACACCGGTACACTTGTCTAGAAATAGAGCAAAACCCCTTGAGAATCTTTCTTCCGCACACGCTGTTAGCCACTGCGGGCTGTAAAAATGGAATACAGATTGAGTACGGGTTTGAGAAGTAGATTGGATACGGTTTTTGTGGCTCGCGGTAAATGTAGAATGCGTTACAATGAACTGATTAAATTTTTAATTAAAGCCGAATGCGATGTCTAATTTCTGTTTAATTAACCTCTTAAGTGGCTCGTTTCGTAGTGCGAAGTAAGTTCCTCGGTGGCGAGCTTTTTTTCCGCCGCTAGCGTGCATACAAAGCGATAAAAAAGGTCTGATACTTACGGGTCAGTAACATCAACTTTTGCTGTTTATTACTCTGCTCCATATCACAACTGTGTCGGAAGCAATTAATGAGTCAATAAATGATAAAAGTTGAATTTAAAGATTAATGATTGCTTTTAGAACTTATGTTAATTAAGCATCTTTTATTTTTCGTAAAAAACGTATTCAACCGTTTTTGATCACCCTTATATTATCATAGGCATTGCGTAAGAAATTCGTCTCATTTGGATACAGTGTTAGGAAGAAAATTAAAAAATCGGTATAATTGTTATTATACGAAAAGGAATATATTCACCTCGATTAGATTAGATTATATTTTATGTAAATTTATGCATAATGAGCGTGCTGTAATACATACAGTGATACCGACTATATTCGCCGTAGCCACTTAATCTCTGGCTATATAATTTTCCTCTTCATCATTAAAAGTGTTGCAGAAGTGGCAAGACAATTTAGATATCTTATATGGCTGTACCTAGCTCGATGCGCGAATACAGATCATAAAAGAATATAAATTTATTTCGTCTAAAACAGAAGACAAAACGTTTATGTTTGTTACGCGTTGTATAAAATCTTCAACACGAGTCTGACACGTTATAACATGGAAAGGGGTTAAATACTTAAATACTGCTCAATCGAATTGTTTTCAAATGTTTACCTTATGCTGTCAAAGAATATACGTATTTGTACGTTTTTCGCAAATGATATTACTATTTCTACAAATTTTATCGCATGTGTACTTTCATTTGTAGATGTAGTTACTTATTGCATAATCTCAAACTTAGTTTAAAATACTATTCATGCTCTTCTTAATATTGTTATTACAAAATGTGTTTAATTCAAAGTGTTTTACTTTAATATTAACACTAAACCTACCACAGCAGATCAAATGATCCTTTTCAGATTCCTTTATTTCACAATTATTGAAATAATAAAATAACCTTCATAGGAATCAATTCAATAGTGAATCAATAGTTAATCAATTCAAAAATTAAATTTTGCCATTATTATAAGACAATATAAACTAACCAATTTCAATTCTCGGTAGGTTTAATATTAAAATTTTAAAAGCTTTAACTCATAAAAATGAAATGACTAGGTTATACCATCTGATCTACTCAAACTTTCAATATTCTCATCAAGGTAACATTAATTATCAATATATATTGCGTTGTCCGGAGAGTTCGTGCCGATTTTGACGAAAGATTGATACGCAACGCATTTAAATTTTAGGTGTATATATATTCATTAAAAATAAAAATAAATCGGCACAAACTTTCCGGACAACCCAATACATTATTCAGAAACCATATTCCCAAAAGACGTGCACAACACAACGTACAGCGCATCGCAAGACAGGATTGTACCTATAAAAACCGAAAATTCTTCGGCAACGTACTATTGAGATATTGAAATAACAATTCCAATAAACGACATCCGTAAATGAAGCGTGTATCGCACGGCGAGTCGATGCATCGTCACTAGTCCGCCAAAATTCCCGAACATAAATTATTAGGGAACACGACATCGGACAGTTTACGAAAGATCCATATCCCTCCTGTAAAGGGGTCGCACAGTTTGGATAAACGATACAGCGAGACGCGAGTGTAACCGGGTTCGACAAAAGCGTCGGTGCTTAACGTCGTCATTAATTTTGCATACGTTGGATAACGGTCTAGGTTGAACTGAATGAATTCAATTACCCACGGAATGAAATATGCACCTATAATGACGGGAGCGGTCCCGGAAGTATACCATCGAATCTCTCGAGTGCTTCCGAAGGATCTGTGATCCGTGAGCTTCTCTCTCTCTCTCTCTCTCTCTCTCTCTCTCTCTCTCTCTCTCTCTCTCTCTCCTACTCCTTTCGACATTTTTCACCTTTTTTACTGGCTTTAATAAGAACAAAAAGCCCAAGAGGGGGCATTGTTCATGCTATTTGGAGCGTGTTCGACGTCGAGAGACCACGATTAGCCGAGAGACGGACATTCCTCGGCCACCGGGGGTGCAACCACAGGAGGAAGCTGAGACATTCAGAGGAAAAATAAGAGGAGGAGCTGAAGCGATTCCCCGGCGTTGAGGGAACTCTTCTCATTCTTCCGCGGGACCCGTATCCTTGTATACCCCGTGGCCCGTGTGTGTTTTGTCTCATTTTATATCATCGGATACTCGAGAGACCCCGATATTATATGATTTCTCTTAGCTCTGCGCCACAACCAAGTGCTCTTAAATTCGCTGTTCGTGTTTCCGCCTGCCCAGCCGATTGTTGGGATTTATTTGTTCACCGGGTTCAAACTTCCCGTGGCCTAGTCTATCACGGAAACAACGGTTCCTTCCGTTCGAGAAATAGCACCGACGACGTTCAAAACCTACCCGGTGAGCTTCTCTGTCAAAACATCGGACCGCAGGTCGGCAAACACTTTCGTGCAGTATATCAGCAATACTTCGTGCGGCATCTTTCCGGACGCGTATTAGGTCGCTTCATAAAGCTTCGTGTCTCTCATTTCGCGCGGATTCCTTTTAGTTTTCAGATAATTTGTCTAGCGAGCAGCGTCTTTCCACGATATTTAGACGTATGACGTCGAGCGAGACTCGTATTTTCAAACAAAATCCGTTGAACGCGAATGTTATTCATTTCTTTCAATACCGAAACATTCGAGATGACGTAGAAACGAAATAAATGGAAATCTTCATTTTTCTATTATAAGATTGTTTTGAGATTGTTTTTAAGAAACTTTAATCATTGCAGTTGCTAAATAAATTGTACGATAAAAAGTTGAAAGGCTGTTCCATCTTTCTTTGCCTATAATCAAATTTCTATGTACTATAGATATTTAAAAAGTAGCCAACACATTTTTTTGTGTATCAATTGTATTTTTGAGTTGAAAATAGAAAGAAAAGTGTCGCAAATTTAATGCTAAACTTGATTGGTATCTATACTTTCTTATAAAAATGAGAATAATGAATTCATTTAGATTTTGTGCAACTTTATTGCAATATGTGCTTGAGTAGTTAATTATTTATCAGGAAGTTATTCAACAAGACGGTTTATATTTTGACACTAAAATTACCACAGTGTGTCAAATGACCCATTTTAGATTTTCTATTTGACTATTATTGAATATAATTATTAATCATATATTGTAATAAAAATCGCAGAAATTCTAAATAAATGATATCTTGCCATTTTTATAAAACAATGAGCGCTCGACAATTTTGAATGTTCGGTAGCATTGGAATTAAAACTTCAGAGATTCACGCGAAAAATACTCGTTGTTATAGTAGTAACTATTAGTAACAAAAGTGACGTCAAATAATTTTTCATTTCTTTCGCGGACAGTCTTCGTAATCAGCAGTAATGGCTTGTACATAAATGGTTTGAGACATATAAAGGAAATTGAACAATGAATATTCACGAATCGATAGATCACGTCAACGTTGCACCGTATGCTATGATCATAAATAATAACGTGAGTAAATTCAATTTGATTTTCTTTAAGTTATATATGCGACACCATGGTCATCATGCATGTACGAAGCTAACATCTTAATGTCCTTGGTCATGCGAGCAACCCGTTTCTCTTTGTGAAAAATGTCTAGTGTGACCCGTTTAATTTTTTAAGATCTATGATATATCGAGTTCACTGGAAACTTCTGACAGTTCCTAATGTACTGGAACTTTCATGTATAAAGTTACAAGACGTTGGTAGTTAATGTTCATAGCTTCTATCACGTGACATACGTTACATACAATGACAACTTAGAAAATTTAATCATTTGTATATTACCGGTGACGGCACAGGAAATATATCTCTGATAGAAGGATCATTTAAAATTCCTAATGTAGCTTACTGTACAAGTTCTAATTACGGACTTGTGTGGCTGTAGTGATTAATAGACAATAATTACCACAATGTATAATCGAGTACCCAGGAAAATGATAATCAATTATATGTTGGTTAATATTAATTAATAATTACTTCTATCTGTACCAAGTAAACACTTTATGCTTTTACGTATACTCAACGCGTTCAATGCGAACAATACTATTCCAAATAATAGTAATTGCTAATACTACAACTATAAATGCAGAATCTACTACATCTAAAATCTTTGTAATTTCATTACTTTTTAATTTGAATACCGAACAATTGCATCGAATCCTAAAGCGTAGAATTACAATTTTCTTAGTCTCCTATTCCTCGCGGATGCCCCTCAGTTTATTTACAACAACAAAAAAATAGAAAATCTCCTAGCAACCACTTTGTAAACCAGCGTCCCAAATAAGGACGAACACGGTGCAGCAACAGAAATCAATTCTGTCACAGTATTCTCCTGGAATCACTATCCAGATGTCCAGACACGACGCGCAGATTAGTCGACATCGTCGATCGTGCGATCCGTTCGCGGTACTTGTGTACGATCACAGTGTCCCCGGGGGAAGGGTAGAGCTCCGGAATATCCCTCTATGATTCCCTGAAAGCTTTCCAAAGTAGCAGCTTCTTTGAATCCCTTCAACGAATCCGTGAACTCCCGATTTCACCGATCCGATGAAGAAACTGATCCGCGTCGCGTGGCGTCCCGTCAGCTGTCTCTCGTACGCATGGGACAACGACGTCGGGACCGAGAAGTGGGTGCGACGAAGAGGAGGTCGTCGGGGGATAGAAAAGAAGGGTGAAAAACCGGCTATCCCCGCAATATCGTATGCTCCTACCGAGGGGAACGTGGCAGGAGAGACGCTAGGGAGGGACGCGTCACTCTTCGCGCCGTACCGGAGGAACCCTTCTCAGTTTAAAGCGATCAGTCCCACCCACTTCGCGACACGTACAAAGCGTCGAAAGTATACAAAGCCTCGAAGGCTCGAGGCGACGACGGCGTTCGGGAGGGGACTGTTCTCCTTTCTTCCGCCCTACACGCTCCCTTTTCTGGCGTATTCTTCTACGTCTGTAGCCACCTTTCGCACGTCGAACGCTGCGAGGAGGACGAGAACGTCGTTCCCGTCTTTGTAATCCAACAAATTCAGCTTATTTATATTCAATGTGGCGGTGGTCCCAATGCTCCCACGTGCAATCCACGTACGTATTCCACTAACGCGGAAGACACCTCCTCCTTCCTCGAACAAACCTTGTCCCTCTTTCACCGGCAGCATCGCCTCATCGCCCATCTTTTCCACTCGCGCCTCCTGTTCTTCCTCTGCTCCGGCAACGCTTAGCTGTTCCCTGGGTTCACAGGGGTTCCTTTTACTCCGGTGCGTACATGTTTTGCACGAGTTTATTGGTCGCATGCTCGCCTGTACAGGTAGGCATGTGACCCTGTTCGTGTTGGGAATCCGCGAGAAAGGTAATAGGAATGGTTGCGAGGGCGATGCAATGTTGCAGGCCGGTCCGTTGGGGTTCTCGCAATTGAAATGCAACGCCAGCTGGTTCTTCGAGAACCGATCTTGGAAAGGGAACAACGCCGCTTCTAACGAACCCAACGTCGTCGTCGTAGTCTTCGTTGTTTTTCAGGATGTCGTCGAAGCCGGTTCGAAAGCTTCGCGTGCCAGATATTACTTGTTACGCTCGCTTCTTAAGGAATTTGCGTGATATTGCGGGTTCCAAGACCGAAACAGGTGTTCCCAGTGTAAACGAATCTTTGTAATTGATTCTCGAGGGTGTTAATGGCTGTCGGCACTGCGAAATTCGTCCGGGCGTAAGCTGTTAAACTAGCTGCACCCACTGAATCAAATCGGAATTACTGGCGCACCATCCGGAACCCGAGAATTTACATTCTAGTTTAGCTCGCAGACGTAAACTTCCGTTAACTTTCCACATAGTTTTCATTTTGTTGATAAAGCACCGTGGACTTAGTAAATAGTATCAGTTACCGCTTTGCTCCGTTATTCACTCAGTTTATAATTTACGGCTCGTTCGCCAAGCTTTGGCAGCCTCTCTATCGGTTGTTATCGTTTCGGGTCGGCGAGAGGATAGATACATAAATTTTTTCGTCAAAAACACGCTTCAAAGAAAAATATAATGTACACAAAATTATTTTTTATAATCTGCGTAAAAGCGAACTGTGCGTTTCGTGCATTCCTGTCGAAAATAGACTACAAAACACTGTGGACATTTGAATAGGGCACGAATAACGCGATACTATCTTCGATTCGTTAGAATTATTAACAGAAGAGATACATTCTACTTTCATTTTATGAAATTTATTCAGAATATTTTTATTCTTCGCTAAAATCAACACTGCGATGCAGAGAGCCATGAGTTTTTTTTATCAGTAATTAGCATGGGTGGACTCACCAAAGGAAGGTATCACAATAGGCCTGCCGAGGGCTTGCGACTCTTTTTGAGTTAAGAACACTGAAGCACATAGCGAGACAGAGACAGATAGATGAAAGACGACGTTTTAGTGGAAACCACTTTGCTTTACCGTCGCGCGAACATTCAGACGAGAGTCGAGGGACCTTCCCCTTCGCTTCTGGAGACAGGGCACCGGCACTCCTTTAACGTGGCAAATATCATGAAATTTACGACTGTCTAACCAAGAAACATTTGAGTGGTATGCATCGAACATAATCTATCACATTTTTAGCGTTCTCGTGGGCCGTAATTTCGTCGTACGCGAAATAAAATATGGCATTTAGTATTCAATCAAGAATATTGTTTCGATTAAACATATTGAAACGCACAGGGTAATTGTGCCGAAACTTGATAATATTTAAATAGTTATGATTTTGAAATTATTTTAATAAAACTTAGACTGCTGTACAGAGAAAATAATTTTAGTTTTACTGTGCTATTATGGGAGCAGATCCTCGAAAAATATCTCGAAAGATTGCAATAGAAATGTAAGTCATGGTTCTGTATATTTTTCTGTATCATTCGATGTATATCTGAAATTGAAAAGCAAAATAAAATATGTGGATAAGTTTAAAATTCAACCTGCTATTATTTTTGCAGCAATCCAATACTTTGTAAATTACAAGTGTACGTTAACCCCTTGTCATATTATGACGAGTGTCAGACTCGTGTTGAAGATTTTAAATAAAGTCTAGCAAAACATTATACCTTTATTTTTAAACGAAATCAAATGTTAAATTGTAATTGTAATTGTAAATTGTCGTTTCTCTTCTGTAAAATTTTTAACAATTAAGATGTTATAATACCATATAATATAATAAATAACCATATGATATCAATGTAACTTCGGTTACGAAAGAAATGGTATGGCAAAGTATGAACTTTAATAAAATTTCTACTTTAATTCCGCTGTAAGAAACTTTTTCGTTACTATGATTCTTATATAATAATTTATGAAAATCGAAAAATGCACAATGTACTAATTATCAGAACCGTGACCACCACGTCCACGTCAGCACCGATCTACCTGATTGAAACACCGTATAATAAGTCATGACCCAACAACTGCAGTCAACATTGTGTGCCAACATTTTGTATTACTTACACCTCCTTGCGTGCCGCGATACGCGTGTCACGTATGCCGTGACACTTTATTTGCGAAAGTAATTACTGCTTTTCCATTCGAGCTGAAATTGTCAAGAACATATAGGTGAAAGCCGTGTTTTTCGAACGGCAGCGTTTCGAACTGATTTCATTATGATTTAAAATTAGCAATTACTTGCAAGTTGATCGACCTTCAAACGAAATTAGTGGAACAATTTCGAGGTGTATAGAAACGGACTGCAATTGCCAAAGCTCTTTGATTAAATACAATTTGTATTATATGATAATACCGTAAAACGAACCGATGACAACGATCCGACATTATTAATTCAGCAGCGCCGAGAACAAATTTCATTTATCGATTGAGAATTTCTTCTTAGCGCACAGAAGTATGGAAAACTAATTTTAATGAATAACAATCAAATTCTCAAGTTTCACATTCCGAGTGTAACATAGTAACAGTATTTTCTGCGAAATAATAATCCTTAACACTCTAATGGCGCCTCTGAGACGACGCTAAAAATTGCCATGCTATTATTCAAAGCAACTTTTTACATCGTTATGTTTACATTTAAGAAGTCGGTAACAATTAAAGTGTTACACGTACAAGTAACAGCAATAAATCTTATAATGAAAAAGAAAATATTAGGTAAATCGGAAAGTTCCGTCCGTTTTTTTACAAAAAGTATAGCTTTATTCATGAAAGAAAATGGTATGGTAATCAAAATATTGTCCATCGTTAGCGATGACTTTTTCCCATCTCTCGGGCAGCAAGCGAATTCCGCGTCGAAAGAATGATTCATCTTTGGAGGTTATCCAGGCGGAGATCCATTTTTCGAGATCTTCGTACGAATTAAATCGTTCTTCAGCAAGTGCGTGTGCCATCGACCGAAACAAGTGGTAGTCAGATGGGGCACAGTCTGGTGAATAAGCCGCATGTGCTAGCACTTCCCAGCGAAGTGCTTCTATCGTTTCCTTGACAATTTTTGAGACGTGAGGCCGAGCATTGTCATGCAGCAAAATCACCTTACGCTGTCTCATTTCATATTGTGGTCATTTTTCGTGCAATGCTCGACTCAAACGGATAATTTGTTGTCGGTAGAGATCTCCTGTGACTGTTTGACCAGTTTTTAGCAGTTCATAGTATACCACACCTTCCTGATCCCATCAAATGCAGAGTAAAGCCTTTTTTCCGTGGATATTCCGTTTTGGCGTCGATGTTGAGGGTTGGCCAGGATCACAAATGGTTTTTCGACGTTTAGGATTGTCAAAATAAATCCATTTTTCATCCCCAGTGATGAGACGATGGAGAAACCCCTTTCTTTGTTGCCTAGCAAGCAAAATTTCGCAGATGGTTTTCCGCCTTTCAATGTCTCTTGGCTTGAGTTCATATGGGACCCACTTTCCTTCCTTGTAGACCTTCCCTAAGGCTTTTAAACGGTCGGAAATGACAGATTGAGCACAATTTAACGCTTCTGCAATTTGTTTTTGCGTTTGACATGGATCTTCATCCACCAACGTCTGCAATTCTTCGTCTTCGAATACTCGTGGCCGTCCAGAACGCTCTTTGTCCTCCAAAGAAAAATCACCATTTTTAAAACGTCGAAACCACTCTCTACATGTTTTATCGGAAACAGCATTATCGCCATAAACGTCTACAATCATTCGATGAGCTTCAGCTGCCGTTTTCTTCCAATTAAAACAAAAGACTAACACTTCGCGCAAATGACGCTTATTCGGCTCAAATTCCGACATCAGTTATTGATGCAAGCGTAAATTGTTGTGTACTGAGTTTTATTAACAGATGTTCAAACTAAAAAGTTAGCCTTACTTTAGAGGTTATAGTTACCCACAGTTCGAGCTACGGCTCCTTGACGCTAGATGGACAGAACTTTCCGATTGACCTAATAGATGATGCATGGTGGAACTATTTTAGGTAAAAAATATTTCTCAAATTTCGGAATTATAATTGCTGGAGCGTAAACGATTAACGCTTTTCAATCTGAACCGTCGCTCATTTCTTTGCCTTCTAATGCAAGAGATTAAGAGAAGATTTTTATTTCATCTGAAATTTTTATGTTTAAATTTGTCACACGCTAATTTTATTTTAAATAACAACCCACAGATTGCAGATTTCATATATTTGTGATGAAAATTGAGTAAATAAAATTTTAGATGGATAAAAGAATGTGCTACTAGAAGTACGTTTCTACTTTAGTTCTATCTCTCGCAATCAATGCAGATAATTTTTATTTCGCATAAAATTCGCAGTCTATTTACCAGTAACATCAAAGACTATTAACACTTTACAGATCGACGATTGTTTCAGAATTTTTTAAGGTCCACAGTCCATGATTGAAAACTTTTCAACCGATCTTTCAACGCTGACAGGAATTTTTATCCAGAATTCTCAAGGCATCTTCAGTAACATTAAGCTTCATTCTATTAAGTGCAATTATTGAAAGTCCTATTAATAGGCTTCCGGTCGGTAAAGTGTTAATTGGCAAGTTTCAAAATGATGAAATGAGTTCGCGTGTTTGGATCGCAGAAGGTCGGTCTGCGGATCATAGTGACGAGAGCATGGCCATTTCCGTTATCCGGTTCGATGTGTTTCACTCGTCGAACCGTCCGAACCGATATAAGAAGCGAACTCTAAATTTTTCATCGATTTTTACACCGCGAACGAAGAGAGAAGCGATTACCAGGGAAACCGAGCGAATTTTCGAGCGTGTCCCACAGAAGCCTTTGCAGGGACAAGATCAAGATGGCGCATACGTGTCTCGTTGCTGGTTCGTTGGCCGGTATGCGCACGTGAGCTTCTTCGTGGCCTCCTCGTGCTCGGAATACACGCGGCTGATTACGAACAACCTGTCCGACCAAATTTCAGCGACGGAAATCAACTAGAATACACTATTAATCGTGTTTATTCTGCCTACGTTTGCTGTTAATTCCAGCCGATTCGGAAGCGCAAACATTGCATCGCGATCGCAAATGTTCCGTCTAATTCTTGATCAGTCAAATAATATCATTTACTCTCGGCGATTGGTTTACCGTGACAAATGACGAGACCCTGTCACGCCGATTAAGTGCCAGACCAGGTCTCCGATTTTTAAATGCGATCTTTAATATTTTAAGCTGTCGCGTTCCACGATTCATGCGCCACTGGCTTCATGAAACATGCATAACGCGCCGTATAAATTATTAATTATCCGTCTGAATAATATTAACGAGCGTTCGCCAGTGGAATTGGGAATACACGTCTCCCCTCACGCAGGAAATGTATTCTCGATCGAGGACGTAAGGTTTCCAACCGGTCATTTGCACCGGACATATTACTCCTGCATGAGTAGACCGGAACTTTATGCAAAACCATAATTCCGTGCTTCGTTTGCCAGAAAAAGACGCCGATCGTAATTTTATTAATCTTTCTGTTGTTTTAAATTTATTCAATCTTTTTAAATATGCTTAAATTCCCCCGCGTACTCATGGTAATGCGGAATTGTTTTAATCGCGCCGTGCTTGTACAATTTAGCTGGAAGGTTTCCACCATTATTTATGATTTCCGTTCTTTTTACAGGGCATTCCACCGTAGCGGTTCTAACAATTATTTATATCAATGAATATTTTTGCTTAATAGAGATAAGCAATTCGAGCGTTAACAATAGTCTATGCTTAACTCTGGCAAGATTAATTTCTGAATAGTTGCTGAAACTTTTATAGTCGCCTCATACTGTTGCTCGAATAACTATTATTAAATTAAAATCAGACTATGCTAAATCTGCTTTCAATTGTTACTTTTCAGAATTGATTCTCAATAGAATTGAAAACACTGAAGTTTAACATACAATACGTTGTGGAGAGGTTACGTTCCTAGTTACATGTTGTATTGTTAACTTGTTTTAGTAAGAAAACGACTGAAACGAATTTCGTAATAGGCAATGTTGAATAACGGAAATAAATGTACATACAGTTTGCGATTTTGAGTGAAAATTTTGCATCGAAAGGAACGAATTCATGAGCTTCGCGGCACGGTTACAAATTACATTTCACGTACCAACAAAGTTGCCGCAAGCAAGTAAAAAGAGAGAAGATACCCGGATACACGGAGCAACAATTTTCTATGATCGGATTAATTTCGACGAGCCGAACGACGAGCAACAATAAGGAGAAACTTTTCTCTGGCACGTAAGTAACTCCGGGAACACGGTGAACGTTAATTACGTGCTGTTGATAAACTACTCGAGATACGAGGTTGCCTCGTTCGGTCCTCGTAACGTACGATACAAAACGAGAGGGAGCTGGAAATATCGATCAACTTACAGAGAACGTCGCCTTAAATTGTAATTGCACCGCGTTGCGTTCACCTCTTCTTCTTTTTTCAAGTGTCATTCGTATGGCGATCCGAGTGCTACTACTTCGCTTGGAAATTGAGAGGAAGCACTTGTTTACTTCTTCGATTGTAAACATCTTTTAATGCATCGATTATTGCACGACACATTTACGAATATAATGGCGAGAATGAAATTAGTAGATTGCGGATTTTGTATACGAAGGTATCGCGATGGTGGTACCTTCTTCTCAGTGTGCATGGAATGACACTGACCATCTGACCGCATAAATACACGAAATTATCCTATGTACACTTTATAACATTGTGATAAAATGTCTGTGACTTCGAGTGATTCATTGTCTTAGTTTTCCCTATTACACAACAACAAACTTCGTGGACTATTGCACTTCGCCTCCATTCGCGACAAGTAGAAACGATCCGTTATGATCAGACGGTGTTAGCAAATTCTTAATTCGTACTGTAACTGTATTCGAAGGTAACACGGTAATTATGGATCGCATAATAGTTACACTGAATGATCCTACGTACACTTTATTGCACTATGTTGCAATGTTTGCAATTTCGAGTGATCCAAGCCTTAATTTTCTCTATTATACTAAAACAAAATTTGTGGAATACTGCACTTCGCTTCCATTCGCGACAAGTAGAAACGATCCGTTATGATCAGACGGCGTTACCAAATTCGTAATTCGTGATTTTTATGCAAAAAACAGCAACGTAACTGTATACGAAGATAGCACGGTGGTTTTACCTTCATCTCAGTGTGTGCAAAATTACACTGAACACCTGTGTCGCGTAATAATTACACTGAATGATCCTATGTACACTTTATTACACTATGTTATAATGTTTGCGATTTCGAGTGATTCAATGTCTTAATTCTCTCTATTACACTAAAGCAAACTACGTGGACTACTGCACTTCGCCTTCAATCGCGACCAGTAGAAATTATCAGTTTTGATCAGACGGTATTGTCAAACACTTTATTCATGAATTTTATGCGAAATACAGCAACGTAACTGTATACGAAGGTAACAGTACCGTATTACCTACTTCTCAGTGTGCCTAAAACTACATTGGACACCTGGGTGTGTAATAACTACACGAAACACAGTTAAGTATAATTTGTTACACTATTTTTCAATATTTTTGTATTTCTGATAGTTTTCGCCATTTATAAATGTGCCCATAATTATGAAAGTGGTCTAAGTCATATATTTCTTGTTTCGAGATATTTAATGAATTACATTTGAATAAATTAGAAAATATTTTTACATTATGCGACATTTTAATTTATAATTTTATTAGTCTTGATTAATGGAAATTTATTATGAATATGAAATTTTGTTTGAATTTCATACGAAAATGTTGTTTTTAAAGTTTCAACTGACTTAGACCATTTTCAAAATTAACTGAATGTCCTATAAATGACTTAAAGCAATAAAGAACTATGAGTTTTATTTGAAACAATAACTTTAATGAAATAATTCATGAACATTTATTAATTATTTTTAAAAGGTAATCCATTTTTATCATTTCGAGTTTTTAAGATTCTTAAAATGTTCCTGAAAAACTGGAGGGATGTATGGTAGTAAACACATAATATCTTTATGTTTTTCTTCGGTTACTAGTCTAGTGGCGGTGTCTAATGGAAGTAATTTAATATTTCCGTATATTTTTAGTCTTCCTCTTTTACGTCAAAGATCCAAAACGTGGAATTTAGAATCATCTAAAGAAGTTTTATAGAACAATTTTTAAGAATCTCATCCATTGAATTTGCAGCCAAGAGACAGATTTGCCAGCGGTATTTTTTACTCTTCTTGTTATTGACTTTTCTGATGATTTCGTTGAAATAAAATCCTGCTGCGACATTCGTTTTATCAAAAATGTATTTCTTCTTCCACACTTTTCTATCAATTCATAATAATGCTCAGGATTGCATATGTTGAGGCGTCCGTCCTGCAGTTCGGGGAGTCGGTCGCTCAAGTACAATGCTTTGTAAGAGCACGTATTAGCTCCAGCGCAAATTAATGGGAAGGAGCTTTATGTTGTTGAAATGAGACACGACCAACTTGTACTTTTGGGTGGAAGTTTATTTCTGCGTATTCGTGTATGTACAAGCGTCAGCGTGAGCCGACCGATCGGATCTGATGTATGTCGATACAGGAGCTGCTTATATACAAGTTTGGTGACCAAGTGTCGGCCAATAGTGGTTCGCTATTTTTGCCCTTTGTTTGGCGCGTCGGGGGTAGTGGGAGCGCGGGTTTTCCCGGCCGGCGGTGACGTAGGCCCGGCCGCAGGTGTCGGCAGTTAAAAATTGTAGGTGTACTTGCACCGTTTGAAGCTACGTTAAAATAAGCTACGTTAAAATCAGCTACGCGAGCTTCAACAGTATAAGTAATTTGCTTTTTTTATTTTCATTTCTATCAACCCAAAATCACGGTCATTCGGTAGAAAGGAATGACCCGATACCAAAAATTTGTGGTCTACTGTTTCAATATTATTATTTGATGATTGAGCAATTTTCATCCATGTCAATGCTACTTTAATGTTACGATTTTGGCCTAAACAAACATCACTGTAAGCTATTACGTGTTTTTGAGTAGTTATATCCTTCATATACAGAGGGCCACGCGCCATTTTCAAGTTATGTTTATATAATTTCTTTAAATTTTTGACTTAGACCACTTTCATAATTAACACTAAATGAATTCCATATAACGTTGAAATTACAACTACTATCTAATGGTTCATTTTTTACGATATCATAAAAATTACATTGAATAAATTTAGTTTAAAATAATGTGGTGTGAAATAACTGATAAATTCATTTTTTTTAAATCTTGACTTAGACCACTTTCATAATTATGGGCACAAATGATTGTATGTGCTATAGTATACGATAGAATTTTTTAGTGCTAGCGATTTCTGTGATGTGCAACTTCTAGGTTTGTCGTTTACGATTTCTGTTTCTTAGAACTTCTAGTTGTTCGCGCTATCGGATATTTTTATTTTTTTCTGAGACTTGTCGCGTTTTGTCCGTCGTCACCTCGGTTATGTCGTAATTAGTTAAGGGTACTTTGAGGTGGAGAAATATAGCCTTTTTTTAATTGGTTGTAGGAGTGATGGAAGTAGTATGTTTAAAGGAGTGGGAACCTGTCAAGGAAGGACTATCGTGATTTATTACAGGGTTGTCTGGTTTTCGTTTCGTTGAGTGTGTCGCGCGTCGTGTCCATCCATCGGGATAATAACTGTCCGCGTACGACGCCTGTCGAATGATCGGCTTCTTCAGAGCCGACTTAAGTAATTTATTTCATCCCTTTCGGTTATGCTTACTAATTTGCTGAGTACAGGGTGAGGCATGTACAATTTTCGGTGTTGCCGTCGCAATAGATTTCGTACAAGTCTGGCAAACGTGAGTAGCTGTATTTTGAAATAGCAGAAAGTTAGAAAAATGTGATGATTATCAAACCTGTCCAAAGTATTCAGGAAGGACAAACATTCCTAAGTTGCTTGTAATAGATGCAGTTAATTTTTGGGAAAAAATTGTTCCTCAATATGCGATTTTTAAATATTGAAATTGAACATTGAACAATACACGAAGCGACCAACGTTTACGAAGAACCGAAAATTAAAAATCTGAGAAAGATCTGAAAACAAATTCAAAATACGTTAAACAACACATTTTCGAAACCGATCGATTCTGTAATGCATTCCACTACATCCAATTTCATTCCAATCTCTTGCACAGGTCAGTGATCCAATGTTCTCCATTTACAGAGAGGTAAGTGCACTGCTGAGGGACCCAAAGAGCATCGAGCTTCGTAACCTAAACCCCGATTTAGATTTCCTGTTGCTGCTATAAAACACGCGCGCGTAGGCCGCGCACACAAAGACTACCGATTAATCAGTAGAAACTATTTAATCGAGCTGTTCGGAATTTCTCGTCGGACTGTTACCATGAAAATCGTTGGAGGCCGCGGCATTCCGTAGTCGATCGAGCATATCACGACTTTCGATGCGGAACTGAAAACGCGGATTGGAACATAGCACGCTTTACGATTAAATGAAGCATCGGAAGTATACAAAAAGGTAGTTTTAACGGCTCACAACGAAGCACGATAGTCCTTGATTATTAATCAAAACTGTGATATTTAAATTTGATTGATCCATTACCGCTGAAACTATTAGGTACAGGTAAAGTGATATTTTGTCAAGATGGCGATGGAAGCGTTGATTCTGTTTTCGGTCTTCGATTAATCTATCGTTCTTCCGAACCGTCAACTTCTTGATGCTGTAGATGTATTATAGAAAATGTTGAAGATATCGTTAAAAATTAATGCAAAGTTTTATTTGTAAAACATCGTTGTTTATCATTATTTTCATAAATTCTTCAATTCCATCGCTATCTACAATAAACCTGACGACCGTCGTCGCGTTTCCTTTTCGGTTTCGATTAACTGATTCTCTGAGCCGTCAAGTTCTCAAAGTTTTATTTGTAAAACGTTGTTGTTCATAATTATTGAGTTCACAAATTCTTCAATCCCATCGCTATATACAATAAACCTGACGACCGTCGTCGCATTCCTCTTTCGGTTTCGATTAACCGTTTCTCCGAGCCGTCAACTTCTCAATGTAATAAATATGTATATAAAAGGATGAAGATAACGTTAAAATATACTCTAACATTTTATTCGTAACACGTCGTTGTTTATAGTTATTGAATTCTTAAATTCTTCAATTACATCGCTGTCTACAATAAACCTGACGACCATCGTCGCAATTCTTCATCAAAACGCTCTAAAACCTTTGTACTTTAAAAAATGGACATTTCAAATTCGCCCATTTAATACGTATTATGTAAAGTTTATAAAATTGTCTTTTTTTCATTTTTCTCAGACCTAATAGCACACTATGTGACGTAGTGGCGGTCGCGCACGCGAAAAGCGATGGCGTTCGCGTGCGTGGATGCGCGTGCACGCTTTCGGTCTGCAGCGGGGCTGGCCGGATGCAATTTAAATTAGATAGACGCCGCGCCGGGGTGCATTAACCGACGAGCGAGTCGTACGTCTTAACCGAGTGTCAGCTGCAAAGCGTCCCTCTTCTTTGCGGTGTGCAACCGCGTCCGTAGAGGCCGCTCAAAAATCATTACAAATTACCCGGAGCATCTAAAAGCAGACTCGCATTGTTTTCGCTGGAGCCTCGGCAGCTCGCGTGAGAGAGCGTTGCGCTTTTGTTCAAGTTCGCCGGACCCGCTTTTGTTCGCGGACTCGATGCAAGAATAGGCCACAGGGTTGAACGCAGCTGCGCCGTCATCGCGGAAGAGTTATTAACATCGGGCACAGATGGATTTGCCTCGAATCCCGGATACGATCGAAACCGAAACGAGTCGCGTCGCGTCCCGTCGCGTGAACAGTTGACCCTTTGAGACCCGTTTGCTACGCAACTGTGTGTTATTCGTAGAATAAAATCAGGATTAATGGGTTATACGCGGTTCCCTTTATCGCGACCGCCGTTGCTGACGTATTCGCTCGGGCCAGCTATTATTACACTCGTTCAACCGAGGCTAAACCCAGTTCGAAGGAATTTTCGTGTTTGCATGGCCATGAAATCATGACGAACAACGCGCATACACGTGGAATGATCGTGTTTGGACGAAACGTATTTTAGACAATTTATGACCCTGAACTCGAGTGTTCGAGCACATAGGAACCGGGTCAGGTTATAAATCTGTTGAAGGATAGGATGCATCGACGACCAGTGACAAATGACCTTAGTCTCGATTTTAAATATTCAGCAGAACACCCCTTTCCACGCGTCCTTGCAGAACCGTAGCTTTTTTTAACAGTTTTTATATTTCCGCTTTTCCACCATTTTTAGCGGTCCTAAATGCTACCCACGATTTACCCAAAGTCTTTGAAAAGATCGATCTGTTTGTACTGTCGAGAATTGTCTAAATATCGTGTCTGGGTCTGTGCTGCGATCAAGTGGTACACTGCCATTTTTGAGGTATTTATGGGCAAGCAAGGCTCTAAGAATAACTTACGGAGTTTGGTACAGCTGAAAGCTAAATATTTTGTTTGAAAATGTTAAATAGACCAGCCGTAGTCCACTAAATGACAATCTACATGTTGCAGACCCACCCGCAACGAAAATGCAACACCAGTTTCGGGAAAAAGATCCTTGAAGAAGGGATCTTCGTGCAACGTCTTACAAGGCTTCATGGGAAAATGAAATCACGAAGTCGGTAGGCGTTGCACAGTTTTAGGATTACGCCCCAAACTGGTGATTCGTCCTCCATTTATCCCTACCAAAGCACCCGAAGTGGCAGATGTAAGAAAAGCTCGACTGTATCCACCTTTCTGTCCACACACGTACGTACTTTGATCCTGCTCGAAGACTTATATCTTAGGATTAATATCTCATTTGATAATGTGCTGCTTTCTAGTTATGATACTTTGAGGAGTATAATGTTATTGCGTACTTTATTTTACTTTAAAGCCCACCACATTTCTCAAATTCATATAAGTAACGAAGTAAAATGTTTGACATATATGAATTCAATAAAAAATATAAAGTAGGAAATAACTGATCAAGTAGTGTGTTTTGTTGACGATTACATTTATTTCAAAAAAAAGAAACAAAATTGTTAGTATTGATCTTCAACGATCGCTGCGACTGATTTTTTAATTGACCTCAATCGTTCTGCATCAACCTCGATATTAGTCTATTGTTAAACCCAAAAACACATACGCAACTACAAGAGAATTCAAATTTCCCAATTACATTTTATTTAATATTTCTCTTTCGATCGTGTAAATAATATTTTGACGGAACTCATGAATCGAAATCTTACAATTGAAAAGTTATAATACTGTTTTCATTATATTTTCCAAATCATAATTATACAACTTTAGTTTGAGGTTTGTTTTCACCCGTGGACATTAACGATTGCTAATAAAAACGTACGTGTCACATATTTTTAACAAAGTTTGTTCGAAACTGATACGCGCTTCTGTCTGGCACTGTAGAAATTTATTCCATAAAAATGGCAAATGTATTTGTATTTGTTTCCAATGAAAAATAGAGCATGCTCGCAGTTCACATTATTCTGTCTGGGACATTAAAAAAATCAGTTGTGACTTGTCGATGACATGAAAATGATATGTCAACGCGTCATCGGGCAGTCGATGCCTATTCCACTGCGTCTGATTTTAAACACAGCAATACTACTGAAGCGTATATAGAGTATACAATGTGCGTATTTATAATAACCCTTCTCGATTAATAAACGATTGCCTCCTTCAATAATTCACATTTCTGTCGAACAATTTCTAGAACTTTATATTTATTATTATTGAAGAATTTCTGTACAGGGTATCCAGAAAAAGGAGAATTTAACTGATTCATAAATTCTTAAAGGTTTGTTTGAAAGATACTATGTAACATTTATCAAAATCGGTTAATGTAGAAACGAACGATAAAAATTTTGAAAATTGTAATTTTTTTCTATTTTTAACTGCTTATAGCTAATAGCAAAGTCAAAACAATTGAGATAAATGTTTCAGTGAATTATTTGAGTTTTTACTGCAGATAAATAAAACTACGACCTTCGCTACATTGCAAATTCTAATAAAAAACAATGTTCTTGAAAATTGTCCCACATACCATATATGTTACAAGAAAATCCTTCTAACATCTTAACACATTACCGACGAGAAACGAGTATTCTCCACAAGTGTGTGTTTTTTTATCAATTTCTCTGACAACAGCATTATTTATGACAAAACAAATTCTAATATTATTCACACATAACTCCTGAAAATTTCAATAAAACATATCAATTACAAAAATTAAAGGAATTCTATATTATTAAACACACCCGTCGTATAGGAAAATTTTAACGTTAGAACTACTGGACCAGTCAAAATGACTGGTTCATAATTTTTTCTTTCACAATTCGAGAAATTATAAAAGCATCTTCATTGGAAAGCTTCGAATGAATTTCTTCATTGAAGCAGACATTGTAATAAAAATGGGACAAGGTCAAAATAGATGCTATCATGTCATTATTACGACACAATGTACATTAATCGCGTTTGTTACTCGGTAGTTCTAGTGTTAATGGAACAATAATAATAAGAACAGCACAAATTCTAAATAAATTTATTGTTCTTATTTTCATAAAGCAATGTATTTAACCTTTCTGGCTTAACCTTTAACTTTTCTGGCTTGGTAAGTTTATTGTAAGAAAGATGCAAATTTCACAAATGATTGATTCCTTTTATTTGAATGTTACTCGGTAGTTTTAGTCATAATAAAAATAGCCCGCCGCTAATGTCTTAACTACAAATCTACGTAATTCGAATGCTTTCCACCTGAACAAATTGTGTCGCTATAGAAAGGCTACGGAGAGCACTCTGTTCTCCTATAAATATCTAAACGAGTAACGTCCCTGTAAGTATAGATACGAAACTTAAAATCCAACGGATCGATAGGTTCCATTCGAGAGTTGAGTAAGAGAACTGCAGCAAAAAGTGTCTCCTCGGCCCGTGGTATAACTGTACTAGACAGCACGGACGTTCGTCGTTGACATCGAAAGAATCGTCAGGCGGCTGATAATGGCAAGGCAGGCGTTTACGTGCACTCTAGTCCCAGTGAAATATTCAAGATTGTGGAATTAAACGAGGAATGATTCGATCGAAAACGTGTTTATAGACTAGGAACGGGGCGGGGGTAGATGCGACATGGTTGCAGCGAGACACACCGAAATTCGTCGAGGGTTGAAGTTTGCCGACGAGACGATCTCGTATTTTAATCAAAGAGCGACGGTAACGCTTCGCGATGCGCGTTCACAACGACGCTGCTGGAATAATTTCGAGAAAGTCGGTCGGGCTACGGTGGTTACGCATGCTGCCGCGCCATCCTTGCTATATCCGTCGCAAACATAGAAATGGCGGATCACCAGGACACAGAATGGAACACGCGAGAGTCGGTAGATTTCTGGTCGCGTGTACTTCATCTGTTAATATTTCAATCAAACGTACCGCTTTGGTCTCGGGGAGCTAGCATCGCCACGAAATAAGCACGAATTACCATAATTGCCGTGGCCAGTTAATAGCTTTCGTTCCCGGTACCCTCCGCGACAGCGTTCGCCGATCGAGTCTCGCGAAATAAAACACGCGAGTCTGACAATTTACTGTCATATAATGATTTCAATGAAAAATTACACCTATCGGAGGCAGAGCAATTAGTCGAAGCAGGGGTGTCTTTCTCTATTTCAGGAATCTTGGAATATACAGGATGAAGCACCCAGCATTTCTATCTGAAATATCTTCGTTGTATTTACGTTGAACGCCATGGTGGCCACCGGTGACCGACATCATTGCGTTGTTCAAGAATGATTATCGTTAAATTAGTAGCATTCAATATCAATTTATTACAATCGAAATTAACCAGATTGTAGTATGAGCTGAGAACTTCATTATTCAGTAACTAATAATTCTTCTTGATAACGTTGGTCACTTCTGTGAATGAAATTCATGAAACTGGTCCGAAACTCACGAAATTCGTTGGGCAGTCAAAGTGTTAACACTAGAATATTACCGAATAATAAATGCAACGATATACATTGCTTTGTAATAATAACGAGACTGCATCTATTAAAACTTCATACAATACTTATTGAAAGGTATACATCGTTAAAGAAGTACATCCTAAAATTTCTGATGAAAACATTTTTATAATTTCATTAATTGCGAAAAAAAAACTAGGGACCAGTCAAAACGACTGGTTTGGTAGTTCTAGTGGTAAATATCTCGAAGACACAGTGAAATGGTTTCATGGAGCTCATACGATTACAATTATTATTTATATGTTATTTCGTTCAGAGATACTAGGGTCACCTTATTCTTTCAAATGGTACCACTCTTTTTTAAACATCTACGATGATCGTTTATCTCATTATGTAAGCCCATAGAGAGAAGGTAGCATCTAAGAGTGAGTGTAGACGTTCGAGTGTGGTGGTAATGAGATGAGTTTGAATGCATGCTGGAGTGGGCGTAACAAATAAACGATCGGGAGGAATCGAGGGGAATCCTGTCGATAACCTTCGAAGGACTCTTATCGATATTAGGTTATAACGTTTCTGTATCAGTAGCCTTACGACTTAACCTCTTATACAGGCGAAACCTATAAGATTTAAAATTCCAGAGCAGAATACCTGTATTTCATAAATGTTTTAAATGAGAACAGTATATGTGAACCTTGGTGGAACGTTGAATTTCGTTAAGCACATCTGTGATATTTGTAGATACTATGATTATACGCCGATGCATACGTTATCTTTTAGCATACCTCTCAAAGAAATAGCCAAACAACTTAGAAATGTTAATAAAAGTGTTCCCCGAAGGTGTCTTTCGCTCAGAGTTACTTTCTTCGTAAAATAGTTAACTTTTCACTAAATAGTTACTTCTCGTTCCAAATTGATCATATCCCAAATTTTGTGAATATACAATATTCGCGATTCTCCATTTTCATTAGCTTCCTTGGCATACATTATAATACATAACAAGAAACTACTATTTTGCGTTAAGTTAACGTAAAGAAAATTGGTCTACAAACATTTATATCCGAGTAAATGTCCGAGGCTGATCCACTAATATCGGTGCTAACGAGAAAAAGCAAAATTTTGTCAAATGAATTTGTTTGTATAATTTCTTTTCAGTGATACAAACACCAAAGGTGTAACATGTAAACTATCAAATGTTCTGAATTGGTACTACATATGTTCCCGAGAATGAACCAGGAACTGTGCAAAAAAAACTGACAATTGTTGACAAGACGATCTCTAGTTCAGTAGAGTCGTGTGACACAGCTAACCTAATACTTTAAACAATAAAAGTACCCTGGGCGTCCAATTTCAACAGTCCGTGGAATTGTCACAAAAAAAGTATAATAGATATATATCTGTCACTAAAAAAAAAGGGAGTGTTTCGACAACTTTTTGATACAAAATACAGAAGTATAAAATAGAATACCTTCGGGAGATTGGGGTGGAAATTAACAATTTACCTACGGCTGCGGTTACATAAAAACTACTGTATTTACAATAAAAATCGATTTATTCAAGTCTCCTATAGATATTTGTACACTATATTGCATTTCGGCCACTGCATGCTTTTACCAAAAATATTTATGAAACTAAATATGGACGGGAAAAAAGACAGCGTGACAACTCATAATTCAGGGTTATTAAAAATGGAGCGTTACACGAAAGAATAACGCGTTTTCATTGTTGAGCAATATTTTAAAAATAATGAAGGCTTGACAGTTACAGTTCTAATAAAGTAATTTTATGTTTTATATAATTTTCGATGGCTTAGTTAAACGTCAAAATTGTCGCATTTGGGGTCGAGAAAATCCATGAGTGATTGTTTGGTGCGGATTTTGGGCTAAGGGCATCATCGAACTATTCTTCTTCGAAAATGCGGTTCATCGGGCAATAACAGTTATCGGTGCTCATTATCACGACATGATAATCCAGTTTTTGATGCTTAAATTGGAAGACATGGATGTAGACGACACGTAGTTTCAACAAGACGCTGCCACATGTCATACAGCCAGAACAATAATTCAATTACTGCACAAGTCATTTCCTGGTCGTGTAATTTGTCGTTTCGGTGCTCAGAATTGGCCGCCCAGATCATGCAATTTAACGACGTTGAACTTTTTTGAAGTTTACGGTTTATGCCAACATGCTCACGACCACCCATGCCTCGAAGAAGGCAATTGAATGCTGTATCAACGAAATTTAGCCACATTTATGCAAAACGGTCATGGAAAATTTGTGCTATCATTTTGTCCCACTATATTTCCTTAAAAATTCGTTTTTCTTTTAATAACATTGTATAGACTGGCGAAATGCAATTCAATTTCATTTGTGTATTTTCATAGAGGTATTTTGCACGAATGTATAAAAACAAAACCATGGTTGTAATGTTAAATAAATAAAAATTACTTTAATTTTGAAGTATGATATCTTTTTGTCCCGGAGTGTATAATCGTGTTGTAGTTGCAACCAGCGAAAAACAAGAATTCACGAAGCTCAAAAATGTGTGTTTGTATACCCTGTGGGCCCCTTCTCCTTGTCGACTACAAGAAGGAGGAGGCTCGCTACTATGAACGTTTGGCAACGACGCGACACGAGTTTCCTGCAGATCAGTGTCGCCAGATTAAGACATGTCTCCCACTCTTCCTTACCCCTTCTACGACGCTATTCCTCCATTCCCCAACGACGCGCATCCCAACGTTTCCACCACGTCCCAGTCACGTGATGCATTCCATCTCTGTCGTGCTACTATATTTTCCTCAATTTCCCCAGCTTGGTGATACCGCCCCTGGAATGGCCAGATCGTTCGCGGTTTGGGGACGTTTGATCGTACGCGCTGATCAGTTACGGCACCTTCTGGAAAACTGGGCTTATAGCACATCTCTTTCTTTATTATTATTAAACATTCTAAATCTCAAGTGAGATTTATTCCTACCGTACTAAAATTTGGTACAATACACATATCACACTTTGTAATTTACAATCTTTTAAGAAACGAGAAACGAAGAAAAATTTATACACTTACACGGAAACATATTCAGATGCGAAAATCCGATTTTGATGAAACTTATGGGAGCTTATAGTTCTTTGAGAAATATTTGACACGTGTTTTTTTTATCGGCAACCGTCCACTTTGAAGGGGTGAAAACAGCCCTCAAAGTTAGGGTATTTTTGAGATATCTCAGAACCCAGAGGTCGAAAAAAATTTGATTTTTTTTTAATTGTGTGTTTTTCAATGGGAAATGTAGTCGCGCAAGAAAATTTTAACAAAACTGTTTTGTTTAAACAATAAAGCTGTAAGCTCCCATAAGTTTCCGATTTTCTGAATATGTTCCCTTGTTAGAGGCGATCGTAGCTCTACTTCGAGCAGATGATAGATTAGTTTAGATCGCTGTACGTTTATCACTTATCTGTTTGTTACCGAGAGGTAGTAAGGATATGTGAAGTGAATGGAATTAGTGAAAAATTGGAATAGTGTGGTCAAAAATATTTTCAGAGACAGATGTCCCTGAGCGGTCCGTAAACCCAATTCGTTCAGGCATTGTATAGATCACAAACGTGTAAAAACATAATGTTAACTATAAACACTAATCTTAATGAAATAACATAATTTCAAGACACCTTTCACGAATTTCGTTAATATGCGAAATGGATAAAAGCGCTACGCAGCCAGAGGAAGTTTCTGTATCTGGTTCTGAAGTGAAATCAACTTAAGTCTAGTTGAAGGAAAAATTATTTCGCTGCACGTTTGAAGCGGTAGACGGATGAAAATTGCAAATATAAGTGAGAAAGGAGTTAAAATGCATAGCTGAAGCTTAGAAAGAGAATGAAACTTCAACGAATATTGCGTCCGCCCTGCGAAAAATGACCGAGATCTGAAAACGTTTCAAACCCTTATGAAATACAAATAAACAGTGTAAAACAATATTTCCATTCGATGTTGAATTTTCTTAATTTTCTAGGATATATACCTTGCAAGAAGAAATGGTAAATCTTTCATGCGCATATCAATAATTTTCAAACTTAACGCTTTGAAAAGATAAGTTTCGAACGAAGAAACTTTCTCCGATTCGTTTCCCTTTATTCTCTGAGAAATGCTCGTTTCGCGTTCGTCTTTGTTACGCTTACAACCACACCCTTTACATTTATCTTGGAATTTCTCTGAAGGACAACAGTTAGCCATGGAAAATCAAGTATGATCGAGAAGCAGGTCTGATGATCTATGAGCCATTTAAAAGCACAGTGGGTAGCGGGAAAGGGGGAGTGACTGTAAGAAGCGGACTGAAAGCAAGCACAAAAGTAAATATAAATTATCGGGCAAGCAATATATCTAGTTGACATCCCTCGAAGAGGATCGCGGTACAAAAATGGCCGACGGGATCTGCACACCAAGCCCATACCGGACGTATCAATTTATTCACCGGTTGATCGATCGAGACGCGACGTTATTTGCAATCGCAATGATTTTCGCGAGCGACGAAAAAGTCCCTCGGAATCGGAAGTTCACGGGATCGAAAACGAACTGGAACTCAAACTCGACATCGAACTCAAACTCGACTTGACTTGGATGAGTTCTACGTACCATCCCAGAAAGACCAGCAGAGGAATTAATTCCTTTCGTCGGCCGCGTTATTGGATTTTCCGAAAGTCCGGTTCGACGAAAGTGCATTTACCGTTAGGCTACGATTTTATAGGGTACCGTCGAGCACGAGGGGAATTAATTGCTCGTTCCGCGGGTCTGCCAGGTCCTGTTCCGATCCCGTGCATCGCATTCGAAGCCAATTTTCATTTTTGCCTCGAGGCACAAGGCTGGGTATCCTCGCAACCCCTTCCGCGGCTTCGATCCCTTGCCCAGAACCCATCCACCATACCTCCTTTTATTCACCGTGCCTCAGACGACAACAATTCTTCTTTCATTATTTACGCGTTGAATAATCAAGAGGTTCGTTGCGAAAACTATTTTCATTAGAAAATTGTCTCAGAGACAGGAAGGCAATTTTCGGTACCTTGAAAAGTTTATGAATCCTTGGACGGAGATTTCGTTGAATTCTTTCGTTCCCCGTTTATTCGATTTCAGCATGGACCTCTTTTCTTCCAGAGGGACAGCGTAATTGAAAGTGAGTGCACGTCGAATTTGATGCTTCTATGTTAATGTTTAAAATTGGGACGTTGGTACCCCGACAGCTTTTTGTAAGTCAGAAAATCGCGTCCTAAAAACATCTGGCAGTTTCGTAATCAAAGTTATCCAAAATTACTTAAATATAACTGTTAAGGAAATGAGAATCCCTGTATTCGTGGAAAACTCCACACCTCCGAAAACAGCGTATACCGTTCTAGCTGTACGTGGCCCTTCTTTAGGTATACCTGCGTGTACTCGCAGGTATGAGCGTTTAGGTATAAATGTGCGTACTGGAACAGCGTAAAGTCAGTTGACCTGTTCTGCGCTGAACGCCAATATTGTAATCCACCCTCTCTCTTTCAAATATATATATATAGTTATTTTCACTCCTTTCTTACGCGAGACTTTTCATTTTAATACAAATACCTCAACAATAATGATTAATTTATTGTACGAACTGAAAAGCCATGATACAAATTTTGAAAGAATTGTTCAACTGCTTGTGAAAAAGATATAATTTTTATTCTGTGGATTTGGTCTACATTATATACATATATTACGCGAATGAAAAGTTTTGTATGTTGGTACGCTATTTATTGTCAAAGTTGCTCGTTAATAGTAGCGGCTGTAGTCGGACAAACTAAAAGAGCACGAAATAACGTGCATGTGACACATAATTGTCCAACATCATAAGTGTTAGAAACATTACTTGGACACATATGTTTAATTAGAGACGATAGGGATGGTAATTATTTTATGTAACTGCAAACCTTGATACGTACGCAAAATAATGATCAAAGTACTGAAACTGGAGTGCAAATAAAAAATGTGTAAAATAATGTAGAGTACATAAATGATGGGAAAATAATAATACGAAAGTAGTTACAATCGATAAAGAGATACTACGACACGGTGTTCATTTGTTTAAATAAGTCGATCGATGATAAGCCTGTACAATCGTAATACATAATGTTAAAGAAATCAAGTCCTGATCAATAAGTTAAGCTTCTTCGTATCCTTTATCTAAACAGTGAAACACAACTCAAGTGATGTGAAACTCAAAAACAAAAATTAGTATCAAAATTGACCGAATAATATAGCATTTACCTTAATTTTTTCAATCTGCTCAATGTAATGACTACATTTCTATTAATCACAGTATTTAGTTTTATGTGCAAATGGAAACCATAAATTTTGTTAAGACGCGACAACGTCTTAAGAATACTTTAATTAACGAAGAGGTTTATGGTACGAGCGCCGACGTTCCGCTATTTTTGAGGACCTATTCAAGTGACTGCCAGATGGGCTAGGCAGTATTTACCAAAATTCGAAAGGCACATTTATTAGGGTTGTCCTCGGCGGACACGTGCGCCGCCGAGTCGCCGACTTCATACTCAATAGCAATTGCCGTACCATAAACCTCCAGATGTGCACCACCGGACACGGCGAACGCACGGCCACCTTCGGGACGATACCTGGGACAGTACCGCCTTGGTGGAAATTAGCGAGCGCGCGACCATCCTCAAGACGGCACCCGAGATGTACCGTCTTGTAAAAAAATTCGGTGTTAGGCTCACCCCACCAGTGCAGGGTGGGCGGCTTTCTAAGACCACGCCATAGATTTTGTGCGAGCTCATTGGTGGTGGATGTTTCCACCTCATCAAGAAATAAGTATAAATACTTGTGCAGCGCGAGGCTCGCGCTGCTGTTTTTACGTTTACGCGATAAGCGCTGTTTGATTCAACCACGCGTTGCGACGCTGGTTAAACATAGTTTAAATTCAGAAGTATCAAGTTACAGGCAACATTTGAACATAGTGTAACGGTCTAGTCAGGAGTGTAAATATATTATTAAAGTCCATAAGTGTAACTCAAGCTGTGTACGGTTGTTTCTTTACGCCTCTCTTACTACTCACGACAATTTACAACTGTTGTGAGACGGACGTCAGACTACGGTTCGCTATCGCTGCCGAGCCCTGTCAAGACGCCGAACAAATTTGTTAGCAAGTCTCTGTCCCAAATATGACAAGAGTTACGTCAATCTTTAATTGCAAAGAGATCAGAAACTTCATTTACATGAATAGTAATTTTGCCCGCCGTTCCAAATGAGCACGAAGTACGAAGACCTGATTAAGAATGATACGAAGAAGGAATTCTACTGAAGCAGCTATTTTAACAATTTCTGGGAGATTTTTTTTAAACAATCTAACAGCATGTAGCAATTTCTCAATTTTCATTTCGTTAACCTCTTACTCCACTAATCTTTTCGCAACTGTAATAATTAGAACTCCTTTGCCTTTCACAATTTTCTAGAAAAAGAAAACAAAAAATTTACATTTATTCTATAGTTACATTTACTTAAACGTGTAATAGATTCTATTTGAATCTTCGTTGCGAGTTGGACTCGTTATTATTCCAAAAGAGGTTAAACAATTTATCGCCATTTTTAAATATTTTCGAAACCAATTCGACAACCATTTAATAAATCAACGCGCCACAAATGTTATCTGAAGATTAAATAAGAGTGTTAAAGTATACGATGGTCTTTGTCGTTCCCAGTAACATCACATACCATTATTTTTTATTCTTCTCTTATTCCTCGCTTCTTTTCGCGACGATTTGTTACAGAGTTGTGCCGCCATCAAGGACACCACGAAACGTCTTAATCGAACAGAGATATTGGCTCTGGATATTGCGCCGATCGGCTGCCGGTCTCGTGGAATTCAATCGGGCTGCGTCGCCGACTTGGAAAAATCGACTTCGCAATTTGCCGCGCGTACAACCGACCAGTCACAGAGTTACGGCCCTGGCTTGCGCAATCCATCCCCCGGAAATAATATGCAAGCATGCCTGCCGATATTAAACTAGCTCTGATGCGGCCCCCGATCTACTGAATAATGCACACCGAGAAGTAATAAGTTTCGACGAAGCAACGTTCCCTCGAAGAACGCGCAACAAGGAAAAAGATCGACCGCACGGTATAGTTAGCTGGGAACTACATCAGTCTATCGACAGACCGTGCCTGCTGGACTACTGCAGCCTGTGGTTATGGCTATTCAATTAGCTGCAGATTACTTCATCCATTTCGTAATCGACGATTTACCGATAATATAACATTTTTTCGAGAAACGCTCTGTTTGCAAAAAGTTCACGTTTTCCCTCGGTGAAAATTAAGTAACTATCTTTTCACTTCGTAACATCAATTTTAATTACTCGATATTGATCCTCCCATCTATATTACCTCGAAACGTCCGTTCTTGGATGAGAACAATTTGATCAAAGCTAAGAGAACGCCATAATTTAAGTTGCTAACAATTTTTCTTCGTAACTAGACCGCTGTTTTTCTATGGAAAGTAAAAATTCTCTAAGTTAATTTCAAGATAAAGAAGTTACATATATATTCGTTTCTTGTCTTTAAAATTTTGGGAAATTGAATATAATCACAAGAAAGTTGAAATATTTTTCAATCCTTTAAATGTATTTGTATTGTATTTATTTATTTTTGTTATAAGTGTGTAGAATCTGAATTCATGAGTAAGCGAACAGGATAACCTTTTATATATTTAACCATTTTTGGAGTTAATTTAGTGTAAAAGACTTTTGCAATTATATAATGGTATGTGTTTCTTTCTAGAGGCTATAAAGTCGTTTCGTACCCAATCCAACATCTTCCAACATTTAAAAAAGTTGGAGAACTTTTCTAATCATTATTTAGACTTTAATATTTCTATGAAAGGCATTTCTAAAAATATTGAGAACAGTGTAGCATTGAAAAGTATAGTTAATAAAAAACAGTGCAATGTAAGGTTCAAGACAGTTCTTTTCATATACTATCACGCCCTATACCTTGTGACTACCGCTATTACATTTTATTTTGACTTTAATACCTATAATTAATGTTATAAATGAAAATAGCCCTAACTCAAGTACTACTGATCGGATAATTATTTCTATTATTTTTGAACCGATATAATGAACATGCTACTTCATGTATTCAACACCTGCAATTAACTTTAGATAAGAATCGCACGCCTAAACTTCTAAGACATCAAAATCACAATTTTTGTTGGCAATCAAAAGTACTACACGAATCATGTAGTTCTTACTTATTTAATTTCATTCGATGAAAATTCAAAATAATACAAACATCTTCTAATACGCACACGATGATTCCTTCCATCGTAAAATTATGTACCGATTCCACAATAGTTGTGCTTCTGTTCTAACAGATTTTGTCCACGTTAAAAATGATCATATCAGTCTTGTTAAATCTAATTTTGAGTTGATAAGTATAAAAATATAGCGTCGCCTAAGTAACATATATTCCCCGGAACAGTGTGCAATTATCTATTCGCGGAGCCAACAATGAATGGTTCAGAAATCAAATATCAAATCCTCTTCAATCTCCTTGTAAAGGTAGATGAAAATTCGCCAAGCAGTTCTGGGAGTGCACGCGTTCTGAGGGATAATACAGCGGTGCACAGTGGTCCTAAATCACCAAAACCCGACCAAAACCTCTAAAATTAACTTCTGTTTTTGGGGCATGTATCTATCGGAAAACCCAGGAACGGCGGTTCTACGATTCATACATACACCTGTAGAAAAACTACATCATTTTGAATTCTGCAAAATGGATGCTGTTTCTGGAAATATGTAGAACATATTTTATTGCTCATGTATCAAGAATTGTTTGTCAGTAATTAGTTAACCAGTGAACGAACCAGTGAAATTTAAATTGCAAAATTTAATGTAGAAATTCGAGAGATGTAGAAAAAAAGACAAGTTTCTAAGTTCAATGATTGTAAAATAAAAAGTTTAAAGTTAAACAAACTGAAGTAATAATCTCGACTATTTACAAAATGACGATGAATTCACGAAGCCCGCATGAAATGAAATACCCGTTCTTCATATAGGATCGACCATTTTGTTTTTAGAAATGTAGCGACTCTACCTCCTATACTCGACAACAGATGGATAATGGAACGTCATTTCCAGCTACTACGTGATTATGTCCTTAACTGATTTCCAACATCCCGGCATCTAAGGCAGGGCCAGCCAGATAGCCTTACCAACAAGTCCCTCTAGCAAGTCCAGATTGAAAGGTTACCCCTTCTTTTTCTTTTCAAAAGACCAGTCACCAAAGAAATTCTAAGTTCAGATACATAATCAGCAATCATGAAAAACTTAAATATGTGGACCGTTTATTTCGAAAGTGCAAGTCCATTTCTTTTTTAAAAGAGATATTACGTAACTTGTGCTTAATTTAGTGTAAAATTTTTATTTGTAACTAATAAATATTAAATATCATGAAAAATTCCAATGCTTTGTTGAATTTAAGTATGTTTACCTTATACATCCGTGCATCAAGAATGTTTCAAAACATTGCCACATAAAGAGCATCAATAAATAATAGCAATATCTTATGTTAAGTTTAACAATATATAGATATAATTAACGTTCAACAATAAAAAATACTACTCCTATTTTATTTCTTGATATTATTTACAAACAAAATATATTTTAAGTGATATGTAATTTTTCATAATTGAAATTAAATGATTTTTACAATTGACTAATTGTGAAGATGATGTAAGTACATTTACAGCCTGGAAATATATATTATTTCAGTTAAATTCTCGTAAAAAAAATGTATATGATCAAATTACATATTGACAAATAAGTAGAAACGTTGCCAGACTCGACATAATTAACTTGTATTTTTTAATAGATTAATACGCTAACCGTTAATTTTCTCGAAACAATAGAAAATGGATTTGCACCATTTTTAAAATAACTGGTCCATAGTTTTAATTACAGCCGGAAGTGTCTTCAGATTTTGGACATGTTTTGGCAATCTGGAATCACTATGTCGCAGCAGGGTCTATTTACCTCACTTATAATACAAGCGGTGCATGCATTATGCAGACGAATTCGCGGAACGTATTGATAACTTCCTTTCTGGAAAGACACCAGATTGAAGCAGACGATTTATGAAAGAACAATGAACGAGATACTCATGTCCGCCTAGACGAAACTATCGATAGCCGAGTATCGACAAGAGAATGAGGAATAAGGTCACGATACAGGTACTTATAATCGGGTTATTCAAATATCCGCCGGAATTTTTCCGCTCCAGATGCCGATACGTTTATGCGTGTGCTCAAAGAGAGTTTACATGTTGCGAGTTAAACCCGGTGTACCGTGTAACATCTTGAACACACTAATCGATATTTTGTAGAACGCGGCTGTTTCCTCTATTTGCGCTCTCAGCCTCCGAGATATCTTCTTTTTTCTATAATCTCCTCTGCTCTAGCATTCTTTCTTTTCCTTCATTGTTCACACTCGATTCGTTAGAAATCATTTACGAATTTATTATTTTATTTTTCATGTCGATCCCGTCGCACATTAACACTAGAACTACCAAACCAGTCATTTTGACTGGTCCCCAATTTTTTCTTTGGCAATTATTCAAGTTATAAAAATATTTTCATCAGAAATTTTCTGATGTACTTCTTTAATGACGTACATGTTGCAATAAGAATCGTATGAAGTTTTAATAAATTCAGTCTCGTTATTATTATAAAACAGTGTATATCGTTGGATTTATTGTTCGGTAAGTCCAGTGTTAAAATGGAGATTCGGGAAAGGAAGAACAAAATGTATGTAGGATTATTTGAAATGCCTTCAATACTTATTTCAGTGCCTAACCACACATGATGTTTAAACAAATCATTTTAAATATAAAATTTTAATATAAGTTTTAAGAAATTAGTAAATTAAATGAATTAAAATTAATAAATTTTAAGAAAAAATTTTGGGAACAACTTCCTTATTTTTTTTTCAAGTGACAAACGGTAAACATTAATTCGTTCTTTCATTTCATTAGATATTGTGCAAAACAAAGTTTTTACATACATTTTTACTCTTCTCGGAATAAGTCTGTTGAGAAATTTATGCTTCAACTAAATCACGATTACGTATGGATTTTTTTTCAAAACATGAACGATATCTTGCGAAGCAGTTTGCAGCAGCTCAATCGTACATAGCAATGTAATACAACAGAGTTTTGTATCTTATTCTAAAGTATTTAATAATCATTACCTTTAAATTACTTTCTAAAGAAAACCAAATGTCTCTCATTTGGAAATGAAAATTCTACATGGCTTTGTTTATGTTTTCCTTATTTAAGGTATAATGTGCAGTATTTAACATTCGTCGATAAACGTCAATGTACATCAAACAAATAAGCGATTATCTGAGTTATTAGATTTTAATGTACACTTAATTTTTACTAATCGTCTATTGAATTTATTGATAATTGATATTAACATTTACATAGTTTACTCAACGATTGAAAATATTACCAAACAATTTGATAAAAATCGAGCGATAATTGATTCGATTTTCATAATAATGATAATAATTAATACAAAGAATAAGTTCAGTAATAAATACGGAAACATATTTTTTCAAAACATCATCTTTTCCAGCACAGTAAAATTGTTAAGAACAGAAATATATATAGTTATGCAGCTCGTGTAAATTTTAATTAATACAAATTACTTATATTTCGTTTAAAAACCTGCAAGCTGAATGAAATTGTAAGCCAGTAATAAATAATATCGATAAGGAAGCCATGTATAAATTAAGAAAAGAATACGTTGAAGGGTCTTGTACATAAAGTTATCATAAAGTTGGAAATCTGCGGATATGGCAACCGACTTTTCTGTGAATTGGATGAACATGGAGCGACTCTGTAAATGGATAATCCGCAAGAATGCGAACCAAAGGAATTTCCAAGGGGCAGAACGATTTAATATCCTGTCGCTTAATTCCAGTTATAAATATTATTCCTCTCGACTTGGCATTCTACTTTGAAATTTATTAAAATTGTTCTTTCGCGACTCGCGATCCTCGTTCAACCACTCATAGAACGAACACTCACTTCACCACTCCGTCAGAAATCAAGTGCCACTCGCATTTCCCACTTGAGCTGATGCAAATCGCCACAGAAACGTATACCGTTCCCTTTTTCATGAGAATTATCGTTCAATCCGCAGCTGTTTCTCGCCTAATCTGTCTATGGAAACTGTTGAATCTAAGATTTTCAAGTGCGGTATTGGATTTCGAAACCAAGCTCGAATAATCATAAAATTAATATAAAAATAATATTTCCTGAATGTAATTTCTACGAATTAAAGGCAATTAGAAAGAAAATTACAAAGAAAATTAGAATATAATGCACTGCAAACGGTAATCAATTTAATTGTCCTTAAATTCGTTGACTTTTTAAGGTCTTGTAATTTGTTTTACAATTAAACTCACGAGAAACTTCTAATTATAATAGTAGTAGTTTGTATTGATTAATGTGCATCGAATAATGTTTTATGTAGAATGCGTTAAATTTAGCGTCTTCGTCGGACTTATGATAATATTATTTTTACGCGTTTGTAGAAATTATTAATAAATGCAGTCCAACAGAATGAACATTATAAAAGTTACATCGGCAACTCAATAATTAAATAAATTGCCTAGTGAACAAGTAATATAAAATTGAACCGTGTTTATAACATATGAGCCGCATTTAGGCTAAATCGATCAACTGTATTTTGAGTCTTGTATTTCGTTGCGAGAATACTTGACGACCGCTTTAATTTTTCTCTCAAAACAAATTTCTAGTTTTCATGCCATTGAGCGACATAACATTGAAAGAATTTCATTAATTTTCTCTAGTATTAATCGACGAATTCGTGTACCGGCCGAGTTAACTCACCTTCAGGACCATCTCTCTCAGTATTACAATATTGATCAATGAAAGAGCTATGGAAGGACGACACCGGAATTGTACTCGCGAACGTTGACGAGAAACCAGACAATGACTGAAAAAAATCGAAGCTTTGGTTTCCACGTGGGCAGACGCGCGCATCCTTAACGCGATAATCGGCGACGATACCGGACGAAAGCACTCGCGTGAACGCGCGCCTCCCGATGAATTGTATGGATGATTCTCCTAATCGATCAATCGCCGGTAATATCGCCGCGTCTCCGATATGTGTACGCGTCGCCCGATCGAGCGTCGAATATTTGCTGTAGACTAATCTCCTCCGGCAGCAACTCTCAGTCGAGACCTAAATCAAAGATCGGAAATCGATCATCGGCCGGAAATACCAGCGATATTTGCTCGCAATTATATTCGACGTTCACCTCTTTCTCTCTCTCTTTCTCTCTTTCCCTCTCTCTCATCCCCCTCTCAGCTGCCCCTCCTTTCCCATTCTCTCGTTTTCTCTCGTTCTTTCTGACACCTCTCTGTCCGCCTCTCTTCCGCTTCTATCCAGCTATTGTCTGTTTGCGCAAATTTCCGAAGCACCGGGACTTCTCGTTGCTTTAGAATCCGGCCCTCTGTGTCCAGTGATTTAATTAAAAATCACGGTCACCCGGTCGGTGGACACGTAGCTGCCGATTGCGTGCGTCTCGTTATCCCGTTGAAATCGTTGTAACGAGTTCTACGCGATACAAAAGTTACATTCCACCGTCGCATTTCATTTCGCGTTAAACACCCGATATCGAACTCGAGGGACAGCGATTCAGAAGTTTCGTAATAAGCTGATCATTGCGAATTTTTTTAGGATAAAATACGAAGCTGTTCTTTCGGAAAACGTTCGGTTTGGTCGTCTCATTGTCAAGGAGTACGTAGTAATCCTTTCTCATCGTCAAAGAATATGTACTAATCCCTTTGTGGAAATGGGTGTACACAGACATTTATGTACGGCTTTTCTATTGAATTTTTAGCTGAAACAACGGAAATCGAATTTAGCAAACGAAGCTAGATTTCCAGGCGATCTTTCACTCCGTATCACTGACATTGCCTTTGAATACTTTGAAAACGACGCTCTTATTGTAAAGTACTAACAATAACTGTGTAGTCACAAGGTGATAAATATTCATTAAACTATGTAAGAATAATAACTAAACCTATCGAGTAAATATTAAAATTATTGATGTCATTCGGTATTCGAAACATAACTGAGGAAAGGCAAAGATGTCAATGTCAATGAAATGAAATGGCAATAAATTATTGAAATTCGCGTACTGGTAATGCACGTGCGTCAGTTTGGGCGCGATTAATTAAAATGTTACCGAATGGTTAAGTTTGACGATCAAATATCGTCAATGTACGATAATCAATATTACAAATTTAGAACTTGGACGACTGTGTACAGACGAATGTTACTAGATGGAAGTTGCGAGAAGAATAAATACTCGCTCGTTCGCTTACCGTCGGCGATTGTCGGTAATTTGCTGCAAACCCGTTGGAATGAACGCGAACAGATCGTTTCAAGAAAATGTTCGCGATCCCGAGGAGCTGTTTCGGTAGCCAAGCATGCACGGAACACGGGCGACCACCGCGGTCGGCGCGAGAGCATTGTTTGATTCCGGAATTACGCGTCACTAACCAGAAATACTCTCGATTTCGAGAGCTAATCTGTTAAAAAGCTCCACGGGAGCTATTATTACGCAACTTCTCGTTTGCCGCAGATTTCATTAAGCGAGACGATTAACAAATTTTACGGGCGCGTCGGTCCATCGCTCGGATCGCTACACGAAGATTAACGTCGACTCGTATCGAAGGCCATTACGCGTTTCATTGCGAGCAATGATCAATCGGCTGAATATTCACGAAACAGAGCGCGTGAAACGGTATATTCGTGGAAACCTGATAAGCAATATTCTCCGTTACCAAGCGAATACGTTCTGGATAACTTTATTTTCATCTCTTAAACGGCTACGCGGCGCTATCGGATGTCCAATAAATGATGTAGTCCCACAGCGATTTATTAACTACACAAAATAATTACTAGTAGAACACGCGAGTCTGCGGTTACCATGGTAACAGATTGTAGAAACAATTCGAGAAACAGATTTAATCGGTTACTATTAAACCTCAGCTTGAATAAAATCAGTCGCGCACCGTGACGTTCGTGAACGCTGCGACGATTATATTTGTCTGAATTGGTCATTATGGTCACTACAAGATTATTATGTCTAATTACTATATCACAAAATTGTTTCTTAAAAATATTAGGATAATATATGTTATATTACCTTTCTGCTTTGATTTCCGTTATCGATGACTCGCAATTAGCGTTGGGTTTACGGGATGCATCGAAACGAAGCCTTCCAAGCGATCCATACATAAATTATATACATTACATTACCAAATAGTATACATTACCAAAATACTAGCCAAAAATTTTTAATTTAAAATATAGAAACGGTTTCTTTTAGTGCTCCGTAACCTAGTGTTCAACATCATATTATAACATGATTTGTTTATACATAACAACTGCTCCTGTTCAAAAGTAGAGTGTCATGTTCGTCTTTGTCACGGAGACTAAATTGTATTTTTCAGAAGAAAGAAAAATGGGGAAATTAACACCGACAGAATTTGACGTTAGAAAGAAGTCCTAAGAGTATACTTTCATGAACAAAAATTGTTAATCCTCTTTGCGATCGTAAACCATTATTCTATATGATAGGATGCGACGATGACACGCGCGAACGCTTTCGGAAAGCAAGTTAATAGCTCCTCAAACATATTGTCGTATGTTATTATTAAAACCTTTCAATCTCCATTTATATTTCTTCGTACTATACATTTCCGTGCTGCCGTTCCACGCGTATCGTTTCTTTCCGATTATTTTTTAGAATAGTTTGAAGAGTGTACTTAACCTACCCTTCAGAACGATGGTATCTCTAATTGCAAATCACAGAGGGATTAATGCACCGTGTATAGCCATCGTCGGTTTCGATCAACACTTCCGTCGTTGTACGCATGGACATAACCAAGCTTTAGATAGCATTAAACCAACTGATTGTACGGGGAATATCACTAATTGTCCTGCTTTCTACATAACTCGCGCAGTATCAGTGTAACACGCGAAACTTGAACCTTCCAGCGGCAGTGAAACAGAATTGTTCCATGATATTGAAAAGTTTGCAACAACAAGAAGGAATTACGACTTCTATTTCGAAGTATTTTTATTTATATTATTTCATGTAACAAGTATGATCATGGATGTTTTTGTGAAAAGAACTTCGCTTCGTGCAATCTGTATTTTATGTGTTCATTTAAAATATGAATGCACAAAATTATTTGTAATATTAATATCAAAAAGTAAAATAAAACTCAATGAATATTAACCAAGAATCTTTTGCGCAACCATTTTTGAAAAATGTGTAAAGCATCTTCCGTATTTATAAACGCTACTAACAATTTATAGTTATATAATTTCTGTATCTACCAGAATTGCATAACTTATCAATAATTTTTTAAATACTTATTTAAACTCATGCAAGATAAGAAGGATACGTTGAAATTAATAACTAGATTGATTATATGCATTTACAACTGAGTAGATCAAATACAAAATCGTAAAGACATTTAAATAATTTAAATGAATTCATGCATTATTTCGAGGTTACTGCAATTATTAAGAAGAGGAAGAAATATGTATGTTGCTTATGTAATTTGAAATCAATGCAAGCAATTTTCATTTTGCTTGAAAGCTCTCAGTCTATTAATAATCTAAATTTCCATTTCAACGATGCTATTTTTATGAAATATTATTACGAACAATAAATCCAACGATATACATTGCTTTGTAATAATAACGAGACTGCATCTATAAAAACTTCATACAATTCTTAGTGAAAGGTATACGTTATTAAAGAAGTACATCCGAAAATTTCTGATGAAAACATTTTTATAACTTCAATCATTGCGAAAGAAAAAAACTAGGAACCAGTCAAAATAACTGGTTTGATAGTTCTACTGTTAAGGATAACTTACGATAAAAATGAAATAACAATACTATTCATATTGTATACTAAATAAGTACGCAAGACCATAAGATATACGCATAAGAGGTTGCAGTTTATTCAACGTAGCGTAGCATGTTTCTGCGTAACAAAGTGTAATAGAATGTCAACGATTTGCGTCGAAAGTTTCAGCCACGCGATACGGCGATACCTTCGTCCGGCTAACGCTCTTGGTAATATATTTTTAGTTATCGATCAGCGTAACATTGAAAGTTACGAGTATCGTAATGGTACGTGAACTTACATTCGTCCGTCTAGCAGCAATTTATGCGATTGATTTACCTTTGGTCTGTTTGAACACCGATGGTGTCCGGCTTTAAAACGTATTTACCATAAGCTTGATTTCCATTAGCTGGCTATCGAAATTTATCGGTGCTCGACGGTCAGGCAAACAAACGAGCGAATCGAACGATAGAAAAAATAGGTTTAGACTCTATCGAAATTGTCTGGAAAAACAGAGGGAGAAAGAAATTCCGGTATCGGTGTATATTGAATCTCCCGTGGAATAATACGAATATTTTTCGACTGCAGCAAACTTAACTGAAATATATAAACAGTACTGATATTAATTTTTATTTGGTGCTTGCACTGTCAGGTGTAATATAAACGAAGCAAAAGTCGACCAGTTCATTAACTTCATAATACTATATTTTATACTACCGGCCCGTCCCGTGGCAAGTGATTAATTATACTTCGCTCACACGAAACCACGGATTTTTATGAAACTGTGGAATCAGATCACATTTTTACGCAAACGACTTTTAATATCGCATTAGCGTTTGCGCCTTTCGAATAACGAGAAATTGCGACAATAACAACGAAGGCAAAATTGAAATTTGAAACCGTTATCCAGAGAAATAACTGCAATGCCAAGACACGATAAAGGAAGCTTTATAAAACACTAACGTTCTAGTGAATCGTCTGAAATATTGATAACTAGACTTCGGACCGTATACAGTTATATGTACACAGTACCTAATAGTGAAAACTTAAGAAAGGAAATTAATGCCCCCGTAACTTTACTAAACTGCAGCCCATTGGTCATTAGGTTTTTATGACAGGTAGTTATGACAGAAATAAATATTTTGGGTCCCGCAAGAATTTAGACACCATGTAATCTCTATGTAATCAACACTATGTGTAACAATGTTGTATTTGGTAAATAAATGCAAATGAGAAGAACGTCAGAAAAATGTATAAATATTGCTGTATTATTTTCAGTTTGTAGCAATTATTCAGAGAAGAAAGTCCATTGAGCTCTTTCGTCCCTGTAAATGCCAGAGGGAATATCAACTGTTTATAACAACCTGCAGTGTTGTACCGCGATGGTAATGTAACTGGGTTATCTGTTGGTTCCAACGTTAATCGTCGGTAAACCTGTTAAAACACGAACCGCAAGAAACCTCATAATTCGGTAGAATGGATCCGAACGACGTTTTTTCGTGAATCCGTAGTCGCACACCGTGCCGGTCAACTTATTTGTCGTTTTATTGCACCTACGTAGCCGTTTCCAAAAAAGAGGACAAATAATCTGCGTTGCGCGGTTCAGAAAAGCACATTTTTCGCATTTCTCGACGATTGAACGTGCAGTGTTGTCTTGTAAAAAAATAAAACATAGACGTTCTACTCGAAACTAATACGCGAGCGAGGGTCTCTTGATACATACTTGGTGGCAGAGGGTTTGCGGAAAATTTATGATAATTCAATTTCAAACGGTGAAGTTACAAAAAGAAACAGATAAATTATATTTTTTATACGGCTACATTGATTTTCAATGTTAACCCTTTGCATTCCGTTATCCTTTCTGAGGGGACATAATAATTCTAGCATCTCACTCGAGTGTCTCCTCTGAGGGGACATTAAAGTTTATCAGTGATTACGGGGAATCAACTTATTCTAGCACAACTTTTTGAGAAATGCAGTTTAACTGATGTTTGCTGTTGAAAAGGCACAAGAAATCAAATCAAAATATGAGCCGTTTATTTTGAAAGTGGCCTAAGTCCATTTATACTTAAATTGAGATATTTAAGGGCTTGTGATTCAATGCAATTAAAAATATACGTGCAAAATACTAACGAGTCTTACTGCTTAAGTGTATATAAAGGTGTTAAATTTATAGTTCCTATTAAAATAATGGCAATTATTAAGTGAATAATATGCGTTTTCTTACCAAGAATGAAGTTAGGCCACTTTCAAAATTAACAACCAGATTCGTTATAAAATTTGAAGGAACCCAAGTCCATTCAACATAATTTAAGATGCTTCAAATTAAAAAAAACAATACTCATTTTATTTTACATATCTTTACAACACTTCAAAAACATAATTTATGCGATTCAAAACATTTTTTATAAACATAAATTACAAAACAATTTACTACTCATCTATATTTTGTGTGTGTGGGAAGGGATTTGGGAAGGGATGGGAAGGGATTTGAAGAAATCATGATGTTCCGGTGGTATATATCATAATAGGTCAATTATGTTCTTGAATTTTGCTGTTGTAATTTGTCTGATATTTTTATACAGTGGTGTCAACACAATATTTTCGAACTTTCTTGGTCTACCCCGACGAGGTAATAAATTCAGCACTTTAAAATTTTTGTTCTCATTCATTGATGTCTTATAGAAAATTTTATACGGTTTATTTCTGACAAAACGCATCCAACATATTTTTAACCAGTTTATTAATTCTCCGTTAGAATTCTTTACCCTTTTAAAAATTGTGTCTTTTAATAATTTTGTTGATACAAAATCTTCTTGTCTCATTTCAT
>CM052090.1:16630091-16665546 GCA_028453745.1 Agapostemon virescens | reverse complement strand
GTAACCTTAAATACTTTATTCATAAATAACTTGAAGTTGTACATGTAACCACGGGCAACCGGAAATAATTGACAAATGAACTTAGGCGATTTTCAAAATAAACGGCTCATATAGTACAACTATTAAGATAACTCTCATGATCAGTTGAGAAGTGATTTTCGGGAACCGAGAACACGTCCATCCACATCTTCGGCAGACAATAGACGAAACAATAAGTTACATAACCCCAATGTGGGAGGAAAAAACGGAACTGTATTGTTTGTTCTGACAGAAAAACACCAGATGGAAGATGTCGGACAACTTCTTATTGTGAATCATGTTCTAATCAGCCTGCAATACATATTTAAAAATTTGTTTTTTTAAATTAAAAAACGATCAATATTTTATTTCTTATAATTTCGTGCAGTATGATAACTTTTGAAGAGGAATGCTTTATTATAATACAGGGGTTTATAAGTGCGCGTTTTTGCAATAAAAAGGCGTCGAGTAGCTGATAGGTAACGTCCGGGATAGCTCGCAGTGCAAAAGGTTAAATAGTCATCGCGAAAGAATAAAATGTGTGTTTGTTCAAAAAGAATGGCGTAATATTTATATCCGTTAGACTCGTGATGAAAGTTTTAAACAGAGTTTGATTCGTTATAATATGGCAAAGGGTTAATTAATGCGGACCTTTGAAAACGAAAATGTAGTTTGTTATTGGACTGGTCAGGATATTATGGTTTTTATTTCCGGGTTGTTTTTATAGGTTGCACGCGTAGCGAATTCTTTTACCGTTGATAGTTGTCCGGGAATGCGTGTCTATAAACCGTTTGTGCTCTATGTGAATAAAAACGTTTCGTTGGTAGCGTATTCATGCATCAGTACAGATCCTTTGTTTGGATGGTAATTATTCTGGGTGAGCCACGTATGCTTTTCCAGAATATACAAAAAATTCCAAATACTAAACCCTTCGAAGTTTCAAACCTTTGTATTGTTTGCTGGACGTAAGTCTTAATACAGGAAAAATATTTCGGCTGGCGCGCGAAATTGATGGAAATATGCAACAATTGAAAAGGCACGAGATTGCAATTTCTATTTTTCATTTTTGTCTTATATTGTTATGAACGATCACCCTTGCCTTTTTCATCTCGTACGAAATAAGCAAAATTTTTTTGGTCGGCCAATGAAAACGCTACACACCACGGGATGTATCGCCGAGCCGGAACCCATTCACTGTAGCCGCAATTTTACAGGCGTGTGGTTTTGTTAATAACTCAAAAATAAAACTGCGTATAATATTTTCGCAACAGAGAAAGTGTCTTAAACAAGCCCAGGAATCTTCTCTTTCAAGGAACTTGAAAATTTTTGGATCACCGTATATTCTTCGATTAATAAATAATTGAAACGAATTTAAATCACGTTATACTCATCATTTTGATAACTAGTCTACATTAAATTAGAAAATCTAGCCTTATGTTAATAGCGCTATTTATATTAACACTATCTATGAACCTTTGCAAATTATTAATTAGACAACTATTTTAATCTCTTCCCTTTTCTGATCAAGATATTTTCTACAATGTGTTTCTTTATTTCAGAAGCTATTTTCATCCCCTAAACAGTATCTACGAATGTAAAAATACTTTTTTGTATTTCCTATGTGCTAAGATTTATTAGAATTGATAACTTCGAATTGGACGGCCTTCCAAATTGAAGAGTTTTTTAAATGCTGAAAACATTTACTTGAGTGTACGTAAATCATTCCATGTACGTTTAAGTTAAAACCGACAAAAGTTGTTTAGAGCATGAAGAAGTCAAGCGAAAAGTACGATCTAGTTAGTTCTTCAATAATTGTTAGATTTCTATTTTTAAATACAAGGTATATATAGATTACAAGCGTTTCCTTTTATGAAACGTTAACGATGGAAATTAATGCAATACGGTCGACGTATTTCTGAGGACACGGTTGATCCTTTTGCAGCCACTTGATGCGTTCGTCTTTTATAAAAGGAATGCAAATAGCCTACCTCTCTGTCACTTCTGACAAACCTGATCGTTAGAAAAAACTACAAATGGTATACGCTGGACGTACCACGGAACGAAATACAATATTCTCTACAAGTATTCAAAAATCTACTGTACCCCACATAAATATCGTTTTAAAATTCTTGATTAGTTGTTTGCTCACTAGGCCGTAGATATCTTGGATTTCAAATTGTAAACTACATTTGAGGAAGCCAATTAGTGTAAATCCAATTATCTTACTTCAATCGTACCGCTTTAGTTTCATTTTCCTGCACATTTATTGAAACTCTATGTCATCTATTAATGATCACGATCATTTAATCTTTTATGCACACTGATATTTCGTTACAACTGACTTTTAAAAAATTTAATATTCAGGAGCTGGTCGAATCCAGTGTATAAGCATTTATATTAAATACTACAAAAGCTATAAACGCACAACTATAAAAGCTACAAACTATAATTTGCATAAAATCCAGACTATTCGTAACGTTTTAACCCATTTGAAAAAATTCACGGTCAATCAATAAACAAGTAACCTTTTATCCCTCCGAATTTCGTTTTGAAAAGTTTATTTAGTTATTGAACATCTTGCAACAGCAATATATAAATTAATTTTCGTTCACGACGAACGAATGTAAAAGCTCGACGATTGTGTAGAAAAATAATAAACAAATGTTAATATACTTTTTACAGAGACTTTCATTTCCTTCTCGGATCTGCTGCAAGCAATCAAACACTTTTGATCGACAGTGGACGGGAACATGATTACGGCAAGAAAAAGAAACGAGAAAGCTACGGTTCGTTGCCGAAACGTCAACTGTCGATGCACTTTATTTCGTGGCTCTCGAAGAAACGACGGGAAAAAGCTATTACATCGTAATTTTTATACATCGTAGTTAGTAAGGATTTAGAATTAAACCGCAAACTTTCTAAATGAATTTTAACACTAGAACTACCGAACAATAAATCCAACGATATACATTGCTTTGTGATAATAATAAGACTGCATCTTTTCAAACATCATTCAACTTTATTGTAACATGTGGTTCAATAAAGAAATATATCGGAAAATTACTAATGAAAACATTTTCATAACTTCAGTAATTGCGAAATAAATAAGTAGAGATCAGTCATTTTGACTGGTTTGGTAGTTTTAGTGTTAAGGTCTAGTGACTCTTTCAAATAATGTCACTTTTGCTATATAGCCGACCATATCATAGCAAATATTGAAATAGAAATTCGTTAACACGTTGAACGTTATATCAGTAGCTGAGGAATGACGGTAACAAACTTACAAATTAATGTGATACATATAATGCATACAGAAACAGAAACAGAAAAGCACAGATGAAATAAGCGAGTCTTTTGCTTATGCACAGTGGTATTCTTTCAGTTTAAAGTTAAAGAAAATGCAACATGAAAGCTATGCAAAATAGTTCCGCGTTTAATGTGTTGAGGAATTCTACAATGATTTAAAGATAATAGAAGTGGATCAAATTTAATTCATGGATCTCATAGATTCAATTCAAGCACTGAAGAGTTAATACAACAACCATTAACATCGTGACATCAAGTCAAAATTATTATTTTTACCCCATATTATTTTATCATTTATCATTACATCATCATCATTACACAAAACTATTATTACACCATAATTAGACTATGGACTTTATGTATTTACGACAGATACTAGCAAGTGTAACTTATAACAGTGTTAAGGATCCAAATATTAATATGGATATACCAATCTTAAAGTAGTGACACTCTTAATCCTCTTAAGTTCCTCAAATATAGTTGCAAAAAAGTCATTCGTATGATAATTTTGTCCTACAGTTTAAATCATTAAATTAGATTTTATTTATAACGTCAAATTTCAAGAAATATGTTTCACAAGGTAAATAGTTAGATGAATGTATTTTAATCCCGAGGAACGTGTATTAAAGGAAGAACCAAAAATAAAGTGAAATTTTGCTACCTTTCGGGACCCTCGAATTTACATTCAATTTGTGTGTAAAATGATATTTTATTTTTAGACATGGATCACTGCAAATTTTTAAGTTGAATCGATAATCAAATTTTAAAATAATTAAAGTCCTTAATGCGTCATTCGTATTACATTCTGGAACGTACGACCTTTTAAACTATTCCTGTAACTTAGAAAGCTGTTCCCAGGTTCCGTGAATTTTAAATAATAAATTTAAAGAAGGATTTTCAAAATTCATAATGACATCGTGGAATTTTTATCTGAAGCACATTTTCATATTGTTCGTGTTCCCATCGAATAGCATTAGATAATGTGGAAAATAATTAAGAACTCAGGCCATATCAAATAACAAATGTATTTTAATATTATACAGCAGAATGAATATCCTCGCATTTGGACTGAATTCTAAACACATAACAACAGCTTTGGATTAGAGCAAATATGGTAGTTCAACTGAAAGTCTATTATTAGTGAAAGCATATATGAAATTCCGATACCGTAGCTGAAAGCTATCATATTTTTATATTTCTCGATACAGGCACGAGAAGCAATTATAGAATACTATTGTATATGTGAAAGTGGTACTCGAATGGTTGGCCGTTGCAGTTGTATTATAGCATTTGTGTGGTACTTTGAGTGTGGCAAACATCATTGGATGCAGGTACCAAACTCAGATATATATATAATATATCTTTAACAATATTTGAAAACTAAACAAACTGTTGCTAAAATCATCCGAAAATCCGCGCGTTCTAGCTGAAAATCTCGAAAACTAATTATTGACTCGGGTTGAAAATTCACACCGATTCAAGTTGTGGTAAGAGCCATCGTTTGGTTAAAAAAGGTTCCAAAAAGGGACTCGAAAGAGGGAAATTTTTATTTTTATTTTGCAAAAAGGCTTGCACTCTGATCGCGCTGTGCGCGTTGTATTGATTATTTAAAGGGAATTTCTAACAGAAATGATGCAGCGTTGACTAAAAGTCGATGTCAGAGAAAAGGAGAGGGAAATGAAAAAATTCGTTTCGACGTTCCTTCTTGTCGCGAGTGTAACGCACGCCGTTTCACGCTGTTCGCGGAGTAATTACGCTCCGCTGCAAATAGAAACGCGAAATTATCAACTCGGACTTTCTCGAGTGGTTTACGTGCTGGCGACGAGCGTAAACTCTGCTCGCGAGCGACGTGTGCAGCAAGTCACGCACACTATCCGTGAAAACAGAATTCGCTCGCAGGATTTTTAGGAGAACGCAGCAAGGACGAGGCGATTCGCGACCCGCTCGAAACATGTTTTCCGGCTCATCCCCCAGGAACCGTATCCTTTGCGAATTGATCCGCAGAAATGATTAAACTCCTCCTTTTTAGTACCCTCCCGCGTTCTTTCCCCATTTTTCTATTTCCGCTTTCTATTAGGATGCCCCAAAATGTTCGTGCCGTTTTCAACGATCATTGCCTTTCCTGCACTTTTGAATGCGACTAACTTATTACTAAGATTATAGAACCTGTCAAAATGGAGGGCTCTTTTTTAATCTACAATGGTTGAGATTGTAAAGTTGCATCTGCGAGGAATCATTCACTAAATTTATTTGTTTGGATATGTATTGTTACGAATGTAGATTGAGGCTATCGATATCCATTTAGATACCGATATAATACGTGAAATGGTCTGAGTTATGCCGTCGTTTTGGTAATGACGTTGTAACAAGAACTTAGTAGAGTCGGAGATTATACGTCGTTGCGACTGGACCCATTGCATATTCGCTCCTCTTATAAGAAAGATTATTTTAGTAGTAACAGTGTTTTTGATAATACCGAGATCACAGGGCCGCCCACGTAGTAATATGATAATAAAAATTTTGGTAGATATTTCCTTATTATTTTTATAATGTAAAATAGTCGCGTTTAGTGTTTCAAAAACCCAGCGTTAAATCTAATAATTCGAAATAAAATGTGGCGTCACAGTTAGCGATATTAACTATAAACTCAGTATTACAGACGTTAAAAAATATTTTTTCAATTTTTGAGAGCAGATACCGATGTTAAATTTTAGTATGCCCTACCCTTAATCGAGATAGTGCGAGAAATTATTCTACTTTGTAAATTTTACTTAATATTAGAGACTTCCACATTATGCTTTTTTTTAACCTTTTGCGGACAAGTTGTTTTCGAGAAGTCGAAAATATTTTTCCTAATTTTGCGAAAATATTGCAAACCAATATTTAATGTTTACAAGTTAAAAAAGAAAACGAATCATCGATGGTGTCCTATTTGAATAGTTAGATGACTTATTTGCAACTTCAGGGTACAGATACGTCAACCTGATGTCGACAAAATGGCTTCAACTCGCAGCAGGTTAATTTGGTATAAAAGCGACTGAAGCTTAAGAGACATGGTGAAAGATTACAGACAACATATTGATGAATCAAGATTATTCCTGAAAACCTGCACGAACATTTTCGTCAACCTAATGAGCGCAGTATCCTCTTTTTTTAGCGTCCAACGTTTAGAGGGCTATTCCGATACTGAGTGTTTTCCTTCATCACCAAATGCAAGCAACCCGGACTCGCACGGGAACAAGAGACAGGGTTCGGCTCGTGCTCCGGACTTGTCCTATGAAATTGAATCAAGGAACCGAGGAGATTGGTCACCGCAATGGTTTCGCAAACGAAAGGAATTCGAAAGTTCGCCCGAAATTGAGTCTTTTCTCCATGGCCGAGCGATATGTTTGAGCTAGCGGCAATCATGGGTTGGGGCACTGAACTGCAAGGAACTGGAAGTAGGTATCTACGTAGTTGTACACAGTCAGTTACTGAAGCTTGCATACACTTGCCGAATTTCAATTCTTAATGTCACGAGGAATTTGTAAGCGGTGTTTTAATTTTTTATTTTTTCAGGAGAGATGTGTCCTTCCTCGTTTCCATTGAAATTTTGTGTGTGCATATATTCTGGTAAATAAATGTGGTAAACAGCGATATTTAAAAAAATTTAACTAATTTTAAATACTACATCCATCGAGGCCTATATCTGCAGAACCTTCTTATTTTTTAACATACTCCATGTTCTGTTGATTGCATATACACTGTTTTAAACTACCTATTTAAATCATTTGAAATTTTAATAATTATTACTTCTCTTTTATAATCACTGATATTGGGAAAATGCTGTAATAAATTTATTTATGCAAGCGCTAAGAATTCCAAATCAATTCGATCTTGTCATTATTATAAATCAACATAGAAACCTTTTAAACCGTGGTACAATGTTAAATGCTTAAGCCAAAAATGTTTACTTTCTCCTATAATGCACTTGAAACTCTATTTCGATTTAAGCTCTATTATATTGTGGCGTATGTTATAAATAAGACTATTAATTTTAGTACAATGGAGTATACGTTTTATCTGAAAATGAAGAATGGCATGTAGAAATTTGAACTAGTTGAAGATGGCAACCGATGTGGACTTAACAGCCCTGGAATTGACATGCGATAGAGTGCAAGAAAGATTTCAGATTAGTCTCGTCATTCGAAAAAGTTTCAAGGTATCCGTAATAGTGCTTGTAAAAAGTTCGTATAGTTTCGAACTTAAAACATCTGTTTCACTTTCGTGCCTTTATCCTTTACTTAAAATACTTTCCGTTGTATCTTATGCTCGTGAACTTTGATCAGCACTGAAATCGACAAAAGGCCAGAGCCTTTAACGAAACTTGAAAGCACAAGTTGGTAAAGCCATATAAAATTATCAGGTTGATCGGAAAGTATGTTCGTGGAACTTTACTTATGTACTTACAAACTTATTCGAGGATTTTAACAAATCGAAGATAAGTCGCGTATCGTTCACCATCTCAAACTGGTTTTCAAGGAAATTAAATATCAGAGGAATTGGCGAAAATTGCATTTGACAAGGATAGCTCGGAACCGATACCACTATTTTCTAATCACTGTTATGGACTTCTTAAAGAAGTCTCTGTAATTGTTCATGCAGCTACAAGAATCATTATTAGAAAAGAAATATATAAATCTTAATATATTGTTGCGCGGACAGTCTCGTAATTGTGACATTATTATACATGTATTATGATGTTACAAACACTATTCCAATCTTTGTGTCTATCTACTCTTGACGAAACTCGTTTAGTTTTATTAAAACCGACTCTATTCTGTTTTTGTGAAAAATTCACTAGCTATGATCACTTCACGGAATTTATCGATGTCCTAAAAGATATTGATAGTCTCGATATTTGTAACAATAAACGTAAGTATATGTAATATGTGTACCGTTACATGTTACGCGAATAAAAATATATTATGAAACAAAGCTGCTTATCTTTTATTAGACAAACAGCAATATCCACCAATTCTGTCGCTTAGCATAATCAGCTTTACGAGCCGAAAGAGGTTTTTAGAATCGCGGATTTTGGGTATCGAGTGGTCACGAGAGTAATTTACAAAAATGGATGTGACTGTAAACACTTTTATACAATTAAATAAGTTACGAATAAAGCTTTAAATGCTTTAATAAATATACACTCGCAGTTGTCTTAAATCATCAATATGCATGATACAAAACCGTGGCCAAATATTTCTGGAAGATATATTTTTGCTGTTGAGATTATGATTATCAAACATCCCCAAGCACAGCACAAAGTTGATTCCAAATAATTTTATCAAAGCGTTCTAAGCTTCAATGCTACTAATATTAACTCTATTTGTATATAATGCAAAAAGAAGTGCTAAAAGATCAATTAAATCTAGAGATGGAAGCAAACAATCATCTTTTGAAGTTTCCAAAAGTTTTGAAAGTTTATTTTATTATTTGGTATATCACGTTCCAACTAAAACGTTTACTTTGAAAACCTCGCCTATATCTATAATGATCGACACGCGTAATCCTAGAATATTAATTAATCCTTAGCACTCCAATGGCTCGTTTGAGGCGATACTATAATAGCATATACTAGTAGATACTTGCAATACCATTATTCAAAACAACTTTAAATCGCTACGTTTCAATTTACGCAATAGGTAAAAATTGAAGTGTTGCACGAAAGGAAATTAACCATGTAAAAATGAACTATTCTCGGGTCAACGAATGTCTCGATTTTGGAATTAGAATTGTTTAGAGCGCAAGCGGTTAACCCATATTTCATGTGTCAAATAAAACCTTTTTTGATGGAACCGTGCTGAGCTCTGCGTTTAAATAATAATATGCAGAGCTAAATCGTATCTCGACAATTTTAGCAACCGTTCCACTTTCTTTCCAATCCGCAGAAATAATCCGCTCGAGGAGGAACTGAAAATCTGGGAATCGTATCACGATTAAGTTCGTAGTAAATAGATTTCCTGTGCTTCCATGTAGTACATCGGCAGAGTGAACGCTGTCCAAACACCATTAAGTTACGTGTACAGTTAATCCAGGTATCGTGTCCATTAACATCGAACAGTCGCGAATTCGTGCATTCCCGGTCATCAAAGAGTCCACGAGAGCACGCATCGATCGAAGCGGATTATTGGACAGTGTTTCCACGTAGATTCGAACAATGAATATAATACACAACATTTACGCGACGACTGGCGAAGAATATGCAAACGCGTGATATGTGGAGATATAACCTGACATACGGAGCGACGTCGATATCCAACGGCAGAAGCAATTCGCTGCAATGATAGTGTTGCGGCACAACAACTTAGATATTGATAGGCAGGGTGAAACTACCAGGGAAGAAGAGGGAAATGTATTGCACTAGCATCGACAGTTCTTTCAGTAAAATTTTAAAAACTTCTAAGACAACAATTTAGCAAACTTTCTAGCCGAAGAGAATTTACCCGCGCGAATTCCAGGTAAAACCCAGGACTCGGATATTTTTCTTTGCAGAAAATGTTAATTGCTGATTTGTGCCTCTTTCGACTACCAATCTGCTATACAAAGTGAAAAATAGAAAATACAAAAAGTTGACCAACAACCACCGTAACGAAACGTAGCTCTGCCAATAGTATCGATTAAAACTCAATTGTTATATTAAAAGTTAGATTTGACAAACTTGATCGATTCATTTAACCATTCACTCGAAATTAATTTCGCGACATGAAGTCGAGTGAATTAGAAAGCATTTTTCAATTAAATTGCTATCAGAACATTTCATATTTTGCTCGTGCACAGCATTTTGTTCTCACAGCATCCATCGAGAATTATTCAATAAATCTCTTTCTTTCGACGCGAACCGTAATGAAGATCGATAACAATTTAAAGAAATGTAAAATGATTGACTTGACTTCGTAACTATTTTTAGGTTTAGCTAACCCTTTGCACTCGAAGCAATTTTAATAGTAAATTTAAGATTATGCTATCTTTTTTACATCGTGCACCCGACATTGAAACTGCTTTCTTACACAACAGTTGCGTGTTTAGAAATTTATAAAATGTGTACAAATTTAATAAAATGAAAACTGTTTTAAATTATATGTCGCCATTCGGGTGCAAAGGGTTAGCTCTAAATCTACTACTGCCGGTGAAATTGACCATTTACAGATCGTTTATTTTCCAATTATTGAAGCGATAAAATTGCCTTCATAGAATTCGATTCGATAGATTTCCATATTCAATCATATATTGTGATCAAAATTGCACAAAATCTGAATCAATTGAATATTGTTTTATTTATTCAGATTTTGTGTAAATGTTTATTACATTGTATGGTTGAATATGGAAATCTATTTAATCGAATTCTATAAAAGCAATTTTCTTATAAATATGACAAGAATTAATTTATTTGGATTTTATGCAATTTTTATTACACTCTATCCAATAAAAAAAGTTTATTAAATCGATTCCTGTGAAGACAATTTTATAACTTCAAAATTGTAAAATAGAAAATCTTGAAAGGGTCATTCGACCCGTTACGACGGATCTAGCGTTAATGATCGATAAGTTCAATGTTAAGAAAGTAGCCACGTACTTTTGAGCAGCCGTATGCATGCACCTTATATTTATCTATTTATAGTTTCATGCGAGAATACCGAGTGTAGACCGCATGAATTCCCTTGTCTCTCTATGTCAATGTGCAGAGACAGTGAACCTCGCAGAAGACAAGGTTCTTTTCTCGAGCAAAATGCGCCTATGTGGCGAATGCGGTGCTCTATCGATTCGTACCAGGCTCGATATCTGATGGAAATACACCTCCTCGTTATCGTCGCTAAAATTGTTTCCGGCAGCATGCGATACAAAGCTGATTTTACGACTTCATCATTGGTCATCCATAATGGTTCAACCGACACTGCGAAGAGCGATGTTCGTTGACTAGCTGCTTATTTTGAGAAACATCTATGCTGGTTGCAATACAACCATTCTCCACGAAATACATCCCAACGTAGCCCTCGGAGTTGGTCATGCAACCTTTTATACGATACAATTTCCTGGGACATGGAACACATTTTGTTTGATTACACATTACTGATTACAGCCTCGGAATATTCATTAACCACGTTATTTTACAAAATATTGTAATAACAGATAACGGCCCGGTAAATCGTTACCACTAAAGCCCTTCCGTGCTGTTATTTTGATAATACATTCGATTATAATTATTGTATAATATTGTAATATTTCCAGATTACAGATATGCTTTGATCGATCGTAAGGGGTTGAGCGAACGTCTCTCTCCGATAAGTAATAGATGTAATTAAACGAGTCTTATCTAAAAGCAAATTTTTAAAATGAACTTTAAAAAGCATATTTAATAATTAATTTTAGCGTAACAGTATATGATTAAAAAATTATTTACACAGTTTTCTTTAAGAGACGCTTATCGATAACTTATCATCAGCATAACTACATTCACAGACGATTTTATATGAATTAAAATTACACAAAGTTTTATTTTCTCCATTATTGGTTATGGAACGGTAGATAATACTTGAAATATGCGTTGCGTGACATTTTAGGCCGTAAATGCACAAAGATTCGGTAATTATGGCTGGAAACAAAAAATAAATGTCTCACCTTGTTCGTGCAATAAAGATTATTTATTCTTTGGAATAACAACTGAACGTGGAAATCATCAAATAAATTCGCTAAACATATAAAAAGATTTTTAATGATAAGTAACTCGGAACTCCATGCGAAGATAAACGCGGTCTTAATCGCCGGATAAATTTATTTTTTTAAGCCGCAAAGAGCCAACGATTTAACACAGAGAGAAACTCGTAAAACTGCCATGAGAGAAGCACTGAAAACGATTTCAAAGCTATCCGCGTATCAGCGAGTCGGGGATACATATCTTTGGAGAGCTAAGGCGATCTGCGTTCTTCAAGCATACTTCGCTGTAATTTAAGCGACGAGGATAAGCATCGCGGCCAACCATATTCAATCGCCACACTGTGGAATCCGCTGGATAGAAAAGTAGCTCAACCTCCGAGTTTAATAAAAATTCTTCACCGTGGAATACGAAACGGTACGTGCTGCCTCTGCTCGTATCGATTCTTAAGCGGGTCCGCGGTTCCTGAAGGACGAGGATCCCGTATTATAATGATAATATTAAATTTATCCGGATTTCAATAAAACGTTAACCACGCTGGTATGATAGTTTCCGATTTCGTGTATGCTTTATTCATACGTACATGTTACAAAGCATCATTCTCTTAGCGTACGGCGCACAGTAAGGTATTTGCAACGAAAAGCCGGAAAAAAGTAAAATTTTTCCTGCTCAAGGTAGTTAAATGTTTGAAAAACAATGTATGAGTATCATTTTATTTTCTACTTGTAAACTCATAAAGCGGTATATTTAATCGAAAATTGCAAGATTTTACGTCACACTTTGCGTTCTTAATCGGTCCCTAAAACAGCCTTCGTTTATTGCCGATTTTAACGCGTTTTAAGAGAATTGTGTAAATTTTTGCATTGTAGATGCTTTTGATGAAGATATATAGAGCAGTTTTGATGAAGTTTCACTTCCTTATCATCTAGATTAATATAAATACTAATACTTGAATATAATCAACGGTTAAATAACTTTTCTTTAGATTATTAAGCTTCGCTAACGATTTTGTTACACTTTCGAGCGAATCCCGATGTTCTTTTCGGTGTCATTACATTCAGAAAAGGTTTCCGATCACAATATCGAAACGATATTGTACGATGGATGGAATTTATGGTACGTCAATCGCTATTGAGTGCAAAAGTCAGAGTGTCGGAGGCGCACGTGTCTACTATAAAAATACTAATTAAAACATCTGACAATTCAGATGGACAGTTTCTGAAAAAATAGCGAAGCGCAGGCGTCTGTACCACAACCCTTTTCATTCATGTAAAACGTCTGAAGATGTTGTTCGCCTCTTCAACATATATTTCTTGCAATAACAAGTAGAAAAGTAGAAAATTATCAAGTAGAAAATTTGGATAACATACTCAGCGAATAAGGGGGGTGTATACGAATCGACGGTATCAATGTGTGTGCTCGATCCGCATTTATTCCGAGTCTCTTCTCGTGAGACGCGGACAATACTGACCACGTATGTAAATAGATATGAGACGTTTGTGCCTCGCCGGTAATCTTGTCGGGCGGGGGTGGCTAATTGGCTAGTTTACGACGAGCGAGCGCGGCTATGAAACGTCGCGGCGCGACGCAAGGCAACGTGACCCGGTGGTTCGTTAACGTGGCTTATGAGTTCAGTCTACAATAACTACGGCGGAAAGTTCATCGGTGCAGGTGTCCCCGGCATGATAAGATCGATTAGGTGCTAAAGTAACTGAAGAAGGATCATCCGTTGTGCGTGCCACGCCGAATTAAATTAGGGAGTTCTACCCCGCGCAAACTTCGCGACATCGTTGCGTCGTCATTGCCGAATAGAAAAATCCGTCCTCATCGAGGATAATCCGCGTGAGTTTCGTAGCTTGTTCCGTAACTCTGCGGGGGCAGTTTAAACCGAAAAAAAGAAAGAACAAAAAGTGGAAAATTATTGAAGGAAAAGTCGGAACGAAATGAACGACATAGCCTACCAAGTTGCCCGACCGTAGGAATAGTTGAAAATTCACGATATAATTTCCCGGCCGTAGCGGTATTGAAATGCACGCATAATTTAATGAAAGATTTCGAGAACGGAGGCGGGACGTTTTATAACACCGGATCGATCATAGTGTTTAACACAGCGTGAACTGTCACTCATCCGACGATGAATAATAAATTAAACGGTAAATACTCGAAAATAATGGCTTGACGGATTATTCGATGAATTCCGCTTGTGAAATACATGCATATTAAACGGACAAAGTGATTGGAAAAAGAAAAATTCACTCTCTAATACTGATTAATGAAGCGCGTACAGTGGGGAATAAAAGTATTCGTGCAGTAATAATGCGGAAATAAAAAAGATCTGTATCCTCTGTATCATTTACCAATCTTTAATACATTAATCTCCAATAATCGCCGATAATCAAACGTATGGGCGGAAACAACAACAAAACAATATTAAGAAAGAAATATATTTATACATTTGTTTCGAGAGGGAATATCGTATTCATATATCGCAACAATTGTAGAAATAAACCATTTAACTGTGCAGAGTATTATACAGAAGCGAGAATAGTGCAAAACGTAAAAAGGAACATCCGTACCGAAAAAACTATCATCCAAAGAAAAACCTAAAATAGCTAGAATTGTTAAAAAATAAATCTGACGTTTGAAATTGGGCTGAAATAAAACTACACAATTATACAGAAATTTGAGATCTGTTCCATGGATCAAAATATAAAAAAAGAATAGTCAGAAAAGAACTTTTGCTAGTTGTAAGCAAAGCAAAAGAAAGAAAGACTGAAAAGTAGGTGAACAATTTCGGAGGAATCAAAATACATGAATATTTTTGATAAAATCAAAATACGTTTTCCAATCGACTAGATGTAAAAGGGTCTGCTAAGAACCTAAATACCGAATTGAACTCAAATAACGTAAAATCTACTACGAAGCGCAGGAGAAAAAGCGTAATTGTGTGCAGGGTTTTTGCTTCATCAGAATATGGAGAATTAGTATTTATCGATCACATTACGGAATAAATATATTCATTTAAATAATATGAAAGAAAATTTGCAAAAACTTGCTAATTAATTCGGAGCTGAAAACATGCTTTATTTTCAGCAAAATCGGAATCCCAGGCATACTCCCGAATAATGTTTAACGGATTGTAAAAGTAATTATTTCACGATACTTTATAAACGTAACTACAACTTGTGTATCAACATTTTCAGCCATCTTGTTAATAATACATACCCACGTAAATCTGTTGACTTATTCCTCACAGTCGCACCTTTACAATTTTAATAAGTATATTAATAAATAAAATATATTGATTAACTTAACGTCAAATTTCCGATAGGACACATATAGTGAAAACTCGTACCACCGATAGGAAAACTGAAGGTAATCTTCTGGGTAAGGTACGGTAAGGTAATCTTAGAAAAATTTTAAGAGAAGGACGAAGAATATTAACTTGATTCCTTGAAAAACGGATCAAGTTCAATTTAGTCAATTTTTGAAACAAACTCACCTCATCCACAGGCGTAAAATCCCACTATGGTAGTTGTGACATACAATTGTTACACACTCTGTAGATAGTACTGTGGCGACTGTACCTCCTGCGCTCACCGGCAGAGGGACAGTAGAACGAGACGTTCTCGCTAGTGCCTGATCCATCTCCGATATACAGGGTGGGGCAGTAACTATTAGCACCTCAGATATCTTCGAAACTATAAGTTTCACAGAAATATTTGCTAAGGTAAATTGCACAGTACGAAGGGCGCTATTCGGTGGCGATAATAGTTTTTTTGCAGGTGGAGGTACTTCGGACATTTGAAGGTCACATCCATTTTTTTAAATGGATCGGTATGTTTTTGCTTCCGTATCACGATAGAGGATCTTAAAACGAGTTCAACGACCTATTACACAAGGTCATTGAAGGTCATAGAAAGTAGAGAAAGGCGATAATACTTACGGTTTTGGTAGTAAATGAAACATGTTTATAATAGGTGTTCGATACCACATGGTTTGTCGTGTAAATAAAGGTAACTCTTCTAGCAAAAGACCCAATGTATCCTTAATAAAATTAGCATAGACGTTGCCATTCAAATTTCGATTGATAAAATAAGGACCAATAATTTTATCACCTATGATACCGCATCATACATTCACAGACCATTGTTTTTTATGTTCAACCTGTCGCAGCCAATGTGGATTTTCCGCTGCCCATAAATGCATGTTATGCAAATTAACATTCGCGTGATTTGTGAATGTTGCTTCATCAGTAAATAAGACAGTATTAAAAGAAAGCTCATTGTCTTGGTTCTGACGTATAGCCCATCGACAAAACTCAACGCGATTCATGAAGTCATTCCCATGCAATTCTTGGTGAAGACTAACGTGATACGGATGAAATTCGTGACGGTGCAAAATGCGAAGTACGCTCCTCCTACTAATGCCAGATTCGCGTTCAATTTGTCGCGAACTCATATGAGGATTTCTAGACACACTTGCGAGCACACTCATTTCCATTTCTTCGTTAATTACTCGTTTCTGACGTTCATTTTTACGAACACTTAAACTACCGGTTTGCCTAAGTTTATCACACACATTTTGAAATGTTTGACGCGAAGGCTGAGACCGATGTGGATATCGTTCAGCATACAAGTTTTTCGCCCTTACAGAAAGTAAGCCCTTGTAGGCATTCGCCATAAATAAAAAGTATATCAACCTGCTCTTCAAACGGATACATCGTGCCGGATTGACCGATTTATCAATACTAATCTTATCATGTTTATCTTATCCTGCAATCTATTAAAGTGTCCTTCAAGCAGTGTTTATTCTCAGTGAAGTAAACGGTAAGCATTACGCATTCCTTTACTGTTTACAATACGTATGTTTCATTTACTACCAAAACCGTAAGTATTATCGCCTTTCTCTACTTTCTATGACCTTCAATGACCTTGTGTAATAGGTCGTTGAACTCGTTTTAAGATCCTCTATCGTGATACGGAAGCAAAAACATACCGATCCATTTAAAAAAAAGGATGTGACCTTCAAATGTCCGAAGTACCTCCACCTGCAAAAAAACTATTATCGCCACCAAATAGCGCCCTTCGTACTGTGCAATTTACTTCAGCAAATATTTCTGTGAAACTTATAGTTTCGAAGATATCTGAGCTGCTAATAGTTACTGCCCCACCCTGTATATACCTTCCTTAACCGTCTTCCAATATCCTAAGGTCTAAGGCAGGGTCCGCTAGCCAGCCTTACTGACAAGTCCTGTAGCGAACCCAGAACGAAACACACCCCTTTCCTTTTCTCTTTCTCTCTCTCTCTCTCTCTCTCTCTCTCTCTCTCTCTCTCTCTCTCTTCCCTCCACATTATAGCCGTCAAAGCACATAATGCAAGTATTATACATATTCTAATAGTAGAAGGAGTGGAACAAAGTTATTCAGGATAATGACTAAGAATAATTATTCAGTCATAATGAATAATGAACAGAATATGGCACGATTATTGACCGAAGATCATTGAGAATGTCAAACATTTAATGTGTCAACTGAGTTATCCGAATGATTGTTTCATGAATTTCGCTGTGATGATACATTTGCTAAAAAAAATGGAGACCGTTGGCTCACGCAACAATTGAATAAAAGTAATCGATATCGGTCATTGATTGTCAGTGGAGCTATGTCGAGAATCGATTGGTGCTAGACTTGATTGCCGATGGATATTAGAGTTCACTGTGTAGATGCGTTATTAGTCTGCTCTCGTCATGGAAGCCGTCGCTTTGATGGAAATATTCCAGTCTGTTGTACACACTCGGTGCGTCTATCAACGCGATTAATACGCGCGCTTGTTTGATGCATTTGCGGCGTCTGTGGCTCTCGCGGTTATCTGTCTGCGTAAAAAGCTATTTGCTAATCAATATTGCTAATTCTATTAGATAAGAAATGGTCACAGATCCGTTGATCGGGATCTTCGTTTGATCAATTCGCTTGCGCATCGTATGCTTGTTAAAATTGTAAGCGTGCAATGTTCGTTTATCCTTCAAGGACCAAGCATTTCCTGTACGACATTGCATTATATACTAATTTATCCTATTAGTAGATAACAATATTAATAATAATTTTGGTTAAGTTGAGCTCTGTGTGTTGCATTCCGGGTACTTAATATATTTTATTAGGTACGATTTCTGAACGAAATATGAAATGACTGTTAGTGGTCTAAACAAGACTCGGTAAAAACTGTACAGAAACGAATGAGAATGAAAATAAGAATGCTGGAGAAAAACCGAATTCGGTGGAAAATATAAGTTTTCCGTTGAGGTATAGTAGAGATTGTTTTCGTCTAATGGTCAGTAAGGAATGATTCATGGGGAATGAAGTTTAAGGATGAGTATTAGTAGATAGAATGACGAACAGAAGATAGAGAGACGAACTGAAATGCTTAGATTACACGAGTAATTGCTAAAGCTAGGTAATCTTATCGTTGGTATACAACATGTAGTATTTTTGAAAAAGTAGGCACAACTCATACGAGTCACTCCTAAACCACGTAACATCCACTAAACAGTGATTCAATATGATTGATTCATGATTTAAAAAGGTAGATAAAAATCTTATTAAAATTTGATAAGATTTCACTATATCAAGTTTTAGGAAAAGATTTTACGAAAATATTTTAGGAAAGATTAGGAAAGATCAGGAAAGTTATAAATAAATAATGATTGTTACCCGTTTATTACATTAGAATAATAACTGAAGTGTAGTAAGGCGGTGAAGTGAATAAGGAAAGTAAATGATAGAAACTAAAGGTATTGGTAAGCTATGGCTGAATTAAAGTTATCGATTACTTTAACAGTAATGCATGAATGAACGTATTTAGGGTTTCAATTTACATTACATAGTTAGTTAATACAATAATAAAACATAATAAAAAATCGAACTGAACCTCACAATGAAAATGGCTTATCGCATTCTACCTTTGTTTCCTGAATACGTAAATTGTCAAACGAAGACGTTTAATACTAAACCAATCGCAGCGGATCAAATGATTATTTTCAAATCCTTTTTTACAAGTATTGAAGTCATAAAATTGCCTTCATAGAAATCGATTCAATAGATTTCTTTATCCAAACGTACGTTGCGATAAACATCGCACAAAATTCAAATCAATTAAATCTTATCCTTTTAATAATGTAATATGCATAAGCTAATTTTAATGATCGGTAGATTACACACGCCACCTGACGCTCTTCGCAGATTGTCGCTTAACGTCATTGTTCTCCGCGTTTGTCTTTCGGCTCGTCGTCATGCGATTTTGGCCGCTTAGCAAACACACGCAGACGTACACGCATAGACTCGTCACAGCTCTTCCTATATATTCGTATCGTTTATATCGATAGCATTTTCCGACCAATATGCATTTATTGCACCTTTTGAGAACGTTTATTGGTTCGACATGATCTCCGATATAATTACGAATCCGATTCGAATTAAAATACATATAATAGGTTTCCAATAAATTAAATCTCTAAATTAATATCTTTCTCGTCATTTATAGCCTGACTATGGAATCAAATATATTTCTAGCACGTAGAAGGCCTTCTGAAAATTGTACAACGATGTATTCAGTAAAGTGGATTATAAAATTACTGCTTTCTACGTTTTGTCAGCATTAAATCGTTAAAGAGAACTAACATTGTAAAAGATTTCTAACATGTTAATTACCATGCCATTGAAGAGAAACCAATTACCGATGGAAATAATTCATATTTTATAGATTCTTCATTTTATAATAGATTAACACATTGCTGTCAATATTTTCGTCGATATCGTTTAGCTTCACGATGATCATGAATGTAGGATTCGAGAAGTGTGAATGTGCGTGTGAGAGAGAGAAGATGCGATTGAGAAGCAATACGATTGAGATGCGATATGACTGAGACGCGTTGTGATTGAGAAACAATGTATGAAAGAAGCGGCGTGTGACAAATGATCAAGCGTCCTCGCGGTGTGATTGAGACCAACTCCATTGGAGGTCACGTGTGCGATTACGAATGAATAGGTGTGTGTGTGTGTGATTTTTGTATATAAGGAGGCCCCGCGGAGAACTAGTCTTCGTTTCATTGGATTTTGTGTGGTAAGCATGAGAATATTCTGTGTGGAGCAACGAATAAAAATATATTACAAAGAATATTGCGTGGTTCTATCTCCTCGACGTAAGCAAAGACGGGAAAAATTTTGAAAACTACTAGAAATAAATATCAAGTCTTGAATTATCATTCTCACTAATCTAACTATATTAAAAACTACAACTAAGTCTCGATTGATGCTATTTTCAAAATGAAGCATTTAACGCTAAGCCTTGACCATTTTAAAACAACGTTTTCAAAGAATTTTCGGTTTTTATAGGTACAGGTTTTGAGATGCGGTGTACATTGTGTTGTGCACGTCTTTTGCGAATATGGGTTGTGACTAATGTATATATATATATCGATAATTAATGTTATCGTACTGAGAATATTGAAAGGTTTAGTAGATTAGGCTATAATACGTAGCTATTTCATATTTACGAGTTAAATATTTTGAATTGTTAGTATTAAACCCAGCGAGCATTAAAACTGACTAGAGTATATTTTGTCTTACAAAAATGTCAAGATTTGATTTATTTGGTTTATTTTCGATTTTCATTATACAGTATAATTGTACAAAGAGATCAATCGAATCGATTCCTACGAAGGCAATTTTATAACTTTAATAATTGAAAAATAAAAATTCTGAGAAGGGTCATTTGTTCCGCTGTGGTAGGTTTAGTGTAAAAAATCTTGAAACTTGTGCGAGTCGCATAAAATTCTCGTGATCGTAAACATTGTACGTATCAATGTAATAAACGTATTAAATTATTAACAACCGCTTGATATCCGCCAGTAAAGAACAACCACATCGATAGATCCTAATTGCAAGGAAAACCATAACAAGTTTCTGCGAGTAAACGTAACAGCCGTCACAGACATTTTGTGGATAAATTTTCTAAGTGTTGGCATCAACGAAACATTAGCATTGCAGTTTTAGTGCGACTTAAATGAAAGTTGCGTCACAATCGAATTACTTTGGAAATATCGTTAAGAGCGTGTCGCGTTTAAACGACAACACATTTCAACGGTAACCTCTACCAAGGCACTGGTGCTTCGTGACAAAGATGTTTGTCTTGTGTTCACAGTTGAAACGCAACTTCGGCCCCAGAAAGGGATGTCGTTACTCGCGAAACGGTTGAAACGATCTTCAGAGAACTTGTCGTTGCATGATTACTTAATTAACTTCTCGCAGCCCTTAAACGACCCTGCCTGGCAGCCATACTTTTATTTCCATCAAAGTAACCGGAGAAACTGGAGCACGTCTACGTCAATCTACATAGTGTTAAACGATGCCATATTAATTAATTACTTTAAGAATTTGTAATCGCCAATCTCCGCTACGTGAAAGACTGGTTTGTGGATTCGTAAGACACATTCAAGTGTGCCAAAGGCAATTTCAATTAAAACTTTTTAAATATCGACAGAATATTGGCAATTTCTGTATAGACCTAAGATTGAAATAGAAATGCACGATATTTATTAATATTATAGAAAATTCTTTTCATCGACTGCATCTTCGATTTCATCTTAGCTACTACAAATCCTAAATGCATCTTTCAAATGACGCTATAGAGATACAAATGAAATACAATATTATATTTTAAAGAATAAAGCAAAAGTGCCACTATTTTTTCAAATAATCAATCGTGACTGCAACACTTAAAGAATATGTCTTCAAGTTTTGAAAGTTCCAGAAAACGCAGAATACACGATTCTCAGAACCTGCCTAATTACGAGTGCTGAATTTATCCTTCACCCGAATACCAGCTGTATTTTTAACGGGTTCTAGCTCTGACTCGCTGCAATGCCTGGATGAAAATTGTCTAAAATATCCCAATGGAAATAGGTTACGGGTGCATCGGGCCACAGTTTCGAGCAAACTAGTCACTTGATGTGTACTTTTCATTTTTCCGAGGAAGGGTAATTTATCTGGTGAACTCCGTTGTGTTAAATTGGATCGGTGCCGGTCGGATCCGGTTGAAATTTCTAGCAAATCGTGCGTTAAAACGCGAACAGCACACGCCATTAATAATTCGCTGGGGTGTACGATCTTTGAAAGCGTGTGAAATCGGCGTTATCGACGGCACACGGGCCGCAAGAAAATAATTACACTGTTCGAGCGATACCGGGCGGTAGACTCGAGTCCGGGAACTTTCCGCCTTTGCTATTCGCCTGACGGTGAAATGCGACACTGACATTCCGTTCAAGATTCCTTGTGTATGAACCATTTATATAGATATTGTATTCAGCTTGAATTCCTCCGTCGGCCAAGCTCCACCGTCGAATTCTCAGTTCCGCATAGCTGTCCGGGCTCGTAGATTATGTTCCTTAACAGTGCATTTTCAGTGACCAAGAGCAGGTCGTTACTTCGATCCACGGTGTTTCACGGACACCTGGAAGGAAACCGGCTTATTGCCTCCCGACAGATACGGTAAACGAAAGGTAATTGCAATTTAAGGTCACCGGACTCCATTAATTCCGGCGCGGGAGACACCCGGCTACGAGGAAAGCACTGATTCTCCAGAAATTGGTTCGAAGAAAAATTCTGCAGCACCTGCATTTAGTTCGATAAAGTTTTCAACGTTGATAAATCTTTCGACAACGGCTATCTTTTTTTTTATCGACGTCAATATAACTTGTCTCTGACGCGAACGTTTCAAAATTTTTTTAATTGCGAGATGCGACGATAGACATTTGTTGTAGGCACTGAACAGTTTCGTTTTTTGGATGCCTCGGCGAACATTTTTAAACGTGCTTCGTTTAAAAGTTGAAGTGTAATTTCGGTTATTGTATTGCTATGTGAAATAATAAAACGTTGTGTGTGTACTGTTTCCGTGTAACTCGAAAGAACGAATACTAAACCTGCTAAACACACATGTAGAAATGAAATTACTCATACAAGTGAGAAAATTACATTTAATTAAATGTTGTACGGTATTTAGTATAGTATGAACTTAAATAAGAAAGGCGATTCAGTCATTTTCTGAGAAAATGTCTTTATGATTTTAATAATAGCGAAATAGGACACTGGTCATTTGATCGTGGTAGGTTTAGTGTTAATACTTTGAGATTCTAAAGCATTTTCATTCTAATCTAAAATGAATTAAAGAAGCTAATGTACCTATTAGAAATACATGTGCGATTACATTTAAAAATTTGTTTCGAATATGAGTGCCAGTATGTTATACGAAATTTATTTCATTGCATATATCCGCATGCGCAGTCGTTCCATAAAGTATTGACACGTTAAACTGCCAATTTTCAAAGAATTGTTGACTTTTATCTGTTATAACTTTGTAAAACATGTCCGTAGAACAATAAATCCAAATTTATTTTGAAAAGGAACTTTTATTCTTGAAAATATTGCAAATTGAGAAGAGTTTAACGCTAAACCTACCGAGCTATAAAATTGACTGGAGAATATGGCGTTATAAAAATGACAAGATTTATTTAGATTTTGTGCGATTTTTATTAAAATATATAATTGAATAAAGGAGCGCATTGATTCAATTTCTATGAAGGGAATTTTGTAACTACAAACTCTGGAAAGAGTCATTTAATCCCCTATGGTAGGTTTAAGGTTAAAAACGGTGGAAAATTTTTTCGTGACTGAATATACCGTAGATTTCTGAACCGGAGCATCCTCTTTACTTAAAGCTTGAGCCCCTTGGACAATTTAACTGAATTCCAAGAATTTATTCAGCACAACCTGTAGTTGAACAATGTTTTAAATCGAAAACTAAAAAAGAATTTAAGCAAAATTCTACAATAAAGAATATTATGACGATAAACTGGCTATAATTGCGAGTTAATAAAGAATAAGTAAAAATAAGACATACATCCGTAAATTTAAACAGCTGGAAATGTAAATCGATCAGACTCGCAGCTAGCATTTGAAAATCGCCGCGTGTCAGCCAAATATCTCTCTCGCTAGAAATATAGAAGGTTGTTAATCTTCCTTCGGGAATGAAAGTTTCGATAAAACTTGTCCATTTATTTTCTTTCGACGGGGCACGCGTTACGATCGATTTCTTCGGGCGGTTCTTTCAATTGGCCGGAGTGCGACCAAATGAGAAAACACCGCGAAGGAGAGGGGATCTGCAACGTTCAAAATTATATATTCGAAGTGTAGCGGGTGGCTGGACCCCACCTACACACCGACTCGCCTTCCATTTCACCTCTCATCTGTTTACGGCAGAAAGCCCGTTTACAGGGGGAAAAAAAGGAGAAAAGTTCCGCTCGCGCATCCACATCAAGTGCTTATTCGACGATCGAGATCCGTAGTCGAGGGTTGCAGCCATTCCGAGTGGAAATTTTCAATGAACTTCCATAACGCGAAACCGGATAATCGCTAGTGAAGCGATAGTCGCTTAAAGGTCCATTTGCCGTAAAATCATTTCCAATGCAGAAACGCTGCACGAAAGAGGGAGGAAGAAAGAGAAGGAAGTCGCGATCCGAGAACGCTAGAGCGAAAAGATTTCCCTTCCGAAACGATACTCCGATCGCGAAACCGTTTTCCTGCGATTTCTTGTAATCCACCTGCCTGCGCGTCTTTCGCGCGTACAACCGAACGACCCGGTTAATTACCGTTTTTGTAGTACTTTTCATTTTATGGGCCGGAACAAAAGTCGTCCACCGCCTTCGTGGCAATTTCTATAGAGAATGCGAGCCCTTCGCTCGTACAACGGGAAAACACTTTTGTATTGTGAGCTCTTGAATATTTATTTTACATTTTCGTGGTTGCGAGAGTAACCAGAAAGCTCATCGAAATAATTCACACGTTGAATGCTCCGTCGGTCATACGATAAGTGAGGCGATTCTTCTTTTTTAAAAATTAAATTTTTTCGAAATATACCAGGTGTACAGTGTAATTCGCGGTCCACGCGATTCATCTATTGTAACTATATTTTAAATTAAAAAACGTAGATTCAATAATTATATTTACGTGTAGAATTAATTTCTACAATAGTTGCGTCGGGGGTTAACCAATTTTGCTGTACATACTCTCAGGTTTTATTTAAGAAGATCGCTTATTTCCGATGAATAGTTCGATTTCTAGGAATAATTTGTATCTCATAGTCATTTAAATCTCTACATTCTTTACTGTCTTTCTTAAAATTATACACGTGCCTTTCCTCAGGAACCACTAGATGGGTGTTCTTAATACCATTTTTTATTTGATGCCATATTTTCCCTTGCATGTTTTAGCACGACGATTATTAAAACATCGCTGCCTTAAAAAATTATAGAGCTGCAGGTGCAGTGTTTTAAAATTTTATTGGGATCAAACTTTAAACATTTGTCAAGAATATTATTTAAAAAATCTGTTTAGACCCCCTTGTCGAAGTATGCAGAGAAACCAAAGAAATCGACCAAAACTATTGTTTTGAAGATATTGCTTACAGTTTCTGAGGAAAGGAAGGTTGAATATTGGAAAATTTGCACAAGTGGATTGCCTGTTTCATAGGAAAATTTCATTAGTATTTATAAGGTTCAAAAAAATTCCAGAAGCACCCACTGCGATAAATTTTAACTCTTTAGTTTTCATTGGAATGGATAAATTACTTTACCTTTGAGAAATTTATGCAAAATCTACATTGCCACTTTTCAGGTAATCCTCTTTTGTCCCTACACAGTTAATCCAGTGTCATTTCCATTGTGTAAAATAGCGCAGCAATTCCTTGCCTGAAGTGGTATTTGGCGACTTTACTATTTCTTCTTCGAAATCGAAAAAGAAAATCGCGTTTTTAAAATTTCAACAATCCCTGCACTGTTTTTGCCGAGTTTCACGAAAAAATTTATACGAATTCGTTGTCCTTTCAGAAAATTTTGACACGTACAATACAAAGAGATGCTCAAATTCTCACTGCATACGAATTACGAATTGTATAGTAAAAGAACTTAATTTGCTGGTAAATTAGACTTTACTTATAAATTTCAGAACAGAAATTCACGTAACAGAAAAATTGAATTCCTCGAATCTTACATCCGCATCTCGTACCTTCGTAAAAGATTCTCCTAAACCATTTAAAGTGAGTTCCTACGTATGGCTCGTGATGTTTACGATCACTCAGCGGTAAAAGTGGTTATTCTACAGTGCTGTATGAAAATAAGAAGTGTGTATCTTCTCAGATTTTCTACGATTTTCATCGTAATAATGATGTCTAAGGAAGCCAATTTATCGACCGATTCCCTGGTCTTTACAGTCCCCATAATCGTAAATTAAGAAAATTATGTTAACAGTCGCAAAATTTACAACACTAGAATACACGTGACACTTTCGTTAGACGAATACAAATAAGTCGAATATTTGTATTAGAATCGATCAGGAAAGTATAGGGAAAAGTAAAAGTGGAACACTCGAAAGTTGCCAACCGCGTCCTCGAGAAATCTTTAAGATCCTCAGAGTCTCGAAATTATTTGTAGTTTCTGAGATTCTCCAGAAAAATTACTGCTGCCCGAAGATATATTTCGAGAATCTGAAAACTTAGGATCGTGTCACGCTCGAACGGCGTATGAATATGGAAAATGAGTTTTGATACTTCCTCCGATCGTTTCCGCAAGTATCCGTGTAATTGATTACAATACATTTATAAAGTAACGAGCGTGGCAACGATCTGCATTTCAAATTCTCCATGTAATATTCCGGTGTGTTCGAGCGAGTTGCGAAGTGTTCGAGATATAATGACCGAAACTTGCTTACGTATTCGGGCAGCGGTTATTCGGTTCTTTTTATCGATTACGACTTCCTTTTGTTCCGGATTTCGTTGCCAGAGTCTCAGCATTCTTTGTTCGATAACTACAACGAAACTCGGCTAATTACCGGCAAACTATTATCGAGTTCCTGCACCCAGTATAGTCTCAAATATCAGAACGCTGTTTGTGATGCTGCGCACCTTGGATTATGTTTAAACAACCTGAAGTGTAATTGAGATAAATTATAAAGCATTATAAGGTTATCAAATATCGTTGTTTCGATTATTTACAATTTTTTTTCTGCTGAACGCGGTGTAATATTTGTTACGAATATTTCATAGAAATCTAATACATGTGTGCATCGAAAATAAAGTACAGTGTTTTACGTTGTTACATAAAGATTAAAGAATAATGATTTCAGAAACGGGAAAAGTATTGAAAACAATTAAAAATAAATATCACGTCTTGAATTATCGTTCTCACTAATCTAAATATGTTAAAAACTACAATGAAGTCTCGATTGAAGCGATTTTCAAAATTGAGCATTTAATGCTAAATCTGTCGAGCATTAAAATTGATTAGTGTATATTGTCTTATAAAAATGCCAAAATTTAATTCATTTGGGTTATTTGCGATTTTTATGACAAAGTACAATTCGATCGACTTGATTTCTCCGAAGGCAATTTTATAACTTCAATAATTGGAAAATAAAAATTCTGAGACGGTTCGTTCGACCAGCTGTGGTAGGGTCAGTGTTACATGGGTAGATTTGCAGTATGTGACAAAAGAACGAAATACCAATAAGTCAATAAAACCAATTTAAAAAGTTAAAACTTAGCGAACTACCCTTTATTTATCAGCGAAAAATAAGTCAAATTGGTATGAGAGACGATAAATGGTTGAAAGAATAAAAGGGAATGTAGAAGCTGAATAAAATAAGAGAAAAGAGGTCGATGATCATTGAATTTGATGGATTTCTTTGAGACTGCGCATACGTATGTAGTCGTGAAGACTGCGTGAATGACTGCGAAGAAGAAGTTCAAGTATCTCGGCTCAGATCGCGTTTCTGGATTTCCCATTTTCTTTCGAAACAAAGCGAAGATGAGTTGGCAATGACACCCACACGGTGACGCACAGTGGCAGTTACGTATCAGGAATCCGATTCGCCGATTTAATTCAAATTCTTTCGCAGAATTTCACCCGGCTCGCTTCGCGATGGCCCTGCGTTTCGCGCGTCGATACCGAGCGTCCGGTTTCACAGAAAATGAATATATTCGTGAAGCAGCTTTCAACTTTCTTGCGCCTTGATGGAACGCAATATGTCCACGGATAATTCGAGATTGGAATTTCCCGAGTACCGTGTTCAACTCTCCTACATCGTCGTGTTCTGCGCGATATTTGCTTGCGCACACGATCCCTTTTTCAATCGGTTCGAGTTACCTCCTCGCGTCGCCCTAATAAATCATCGAACGAGCTCCGCGCGATTCTCACAGAGTCGTTTCGTTCCAGACAATTTTATTTGAATTTCTGTGAAAATAATGTCAGTTGTTAGTCGTCGGAACGTTACGTATCGAGATTGATTGTACAACTTCGTCGGAAAGTACTTAAGAAAAAGTTGCTCCTACTCTACCACGACATTTTTCGTCCTCGACGAAATATTGTCTGATTCTTTAAGAAAATATATTGACGATAAGATAATAGCACGTTTAATGTTTTAATATATAAAAAAAATTATTTATTTAAGCCAGTTAGGATGTACTAAAGAATTGGATAACGAATAGCAGGATATATGTATTTAACAAAAGATTTGGTTAAAAGACATAAATGCATCCTCTCCTCGAAAAGTCGCTCTTCGTTTGTTTAAAGGAGGACGCCAAAACACGCGATGCCAATGTCTTCTCGAATCAATACATCTGTCGATCGATAACGTGTCTCGACCAATCTTATCGAATTACCGTAAAATGTATGTAGAATAATATGAATTCATTAATTGTCACATCTGGGACATTGATCCATCGAGTGCAGATATTTGTATGTAAAACAAAATATTCTACATCAACTACAAAAATGGAAATTACGGAGAAATGAATCACGTTTTATAATAATTTTAATAAGTCGGAAATGATCGTCCATAAATTCTTCTAATGTTTTCATAGTTTAGAATTTTTCTTGAACTGTGAAGACTTGGGGCGGATATTATTTAAAATTTTTCAAAGTATTTAAATGAAATGAATTTACTGTTTTATAACAAATGTGTTTGGATTTGTTATTTTTTTGCATTAACTGCGACAGCGGTGAGTAAAACACGACAAAAATGGAAGTATCTGTATTGGCATTATCGAATGTAAATACAGAATGACTGCACCATTTTAACTTTAATCAATGTTTTATTTTCAGCTGAATTGAAAAGAACATCTTTGCTGTTTTAAGACTTCTTTCTATTCTATAGAATAGAATAGAATTCAAAAGAATATCTTCTTTCTGTTTTAACTTCTATGAACGTTTATTTAAATTTTCAAAATTTTTAAAAGTGCAAATGTTTTATTGTAATTTCATTTTCAAGTAAAAAAATTAGAAATATTAATCATTTTTCATTGTAACATCATTTTCTAATATACATTATATCTCCGCCGCATCGTAATGTGTTGATTTAATCTTGCATGAATCAATGACACGAATTATGAGTTTTAAAACGATTTAGCAAGAGTAACATAGATTTTAATTGCTCTACTATAACGCAATGCACGGTTCTCGGTCGATCTTTCGTGTTAGGGTAGAACACGGTGGTTGGTCTGCGTTGAGATAACTCGAACCGAACTTCGATCGTTTCATGAAGAATTTAGACGGTTTGCAGAGTTGAGGACTCAAGTGCAGTCTACGGGTTATTGGGAGCAGAAATTATTTGGGGGATTTTGTTCACTAGCTCCGAAGAAGCCGTCAAGCCGGATCAAGCGATGGAAACTTCGAGCATCAAGTGACAAGAGATTACACGAGAGATATCATTTCTTTATTAAATCCCTCAATTTTCGAAGAAATCCTTTAATCCACTTGAGTGATTTGTTTTTTAATTTAGGGCTACTTCCTTTTGATTGTGAATATACAAATATAAAAATCAAACAGACATTGTTCATTTACAGATCTAGGATATTATATATGTTTTGAAAATTCATTCCTTCAATAATTAGTTTATACTTAGAAAACTATATTTTATTTAGATGATTTATAATAAACACAACTTGTTTCTTTTACTATTACTCGACGTTTTTTTTTCTTCCTTCTTGGAGTGTGTATTTTGTGTATTTGGTGTGCACATATTTTGCATATAATTTGCATATACTGTGCATATTCGCGGCACATTCTACCTGAATAATTAATGCATTCTATTTGTATAAACAGGAAATAAATTCGGTTCAATTATCGGTTCTTTTTCAATGTAGCGTGGAGCATGTATATTTAAACAAATTAATAATTTCATAAAAAAATTCAGAGATTTGAGGCGTACAAAATAAGTAAAATATTATTATTTGACCAAATAAATATTATTATTCGACCAAATAAATATTATCATTCAATCGAATAAATATTATCATTCAATCAAATAAATTTTAATCGTGGAATTCATGTGAAAATGTAGAAAACGAATAAATTTTAAAAGAAATTCGTGAAGCTCAGCAATCAATTCCTATGGAATCCACAAATATACGGACGATCCGTAAGGTTTGCTAATCCCAGTTCAATTAAATCAAATTTAATACCAAAAAAATAACTGTTCCATTATCCGAATACTCTTGTCTCTCTGTTAACTCAAATACTCGATAACGCTGTATACTCCAACCACGTAAAATGAAACTGCCCGTAAAAAGTACGCGTAAAAGAAAAACCGCCAGTAAAAAGTATCTCGTAAATCAAGAAATGAGCGCAATAGAATACCCAGAATGCGTAGAATAGAGTTAAAAACAAATCCCTAAGCCGATTAACATTCTTGAACTCTAACACGTACCTTAAACAAAAGGTGGTAAAAAATTTACAGTTGTTCCATCAGTTTATAATTTCTTCCTTCCCAAGACTTACCTGAAAAAAGGAAAAATTTTCAATTAATGATTTATAGCATTGTCTCGAGGATAAAATAAAATAATTATAGTACAGAAAAACACGCAGTTGTCAGACGCCAATACAGAATAAACATGTGCCATTGAAAGCAGGTATTAGAATTTGAAATTATTAAAAGATTAAGTTATTCTGCCATTCGTTGAACAACTGAGCTAAAACTTTATCACTTCTAAAACTCCACACCTCCGAAAACAGCGTATACCGCTCTAGCTGTACGTGGCCCTTCTTTAGGTATACCTGCGTATACTCGCAGGTATGAGCGTTTAGGTATAAATGTGCGTACTGCAACAGCGTAAAGTCAGTTGACCTGTTCTGCGCTGTTCCGTCCGTAACGTACGTCCGTCTAGTAGACGCCAATATTGTAATCCACCCTCTCTCTTTCAAATATATATATAGTTATTTTCACTCCTTTCTTACGCAAGACTTTTCATTTTAATACAAATACCTCAATAATACTCAAATGGCAGAACGACATTATTTTTCCCGTGAAAATATGTCAAATCGATTCGAGGGACAATTAATAATTCTGATAAGCTAACACTAACACTTTGAAGTTCTTAAATTCTTTTGATATCTCCTCCCGCCTTAAATTGCACATGCACATTTTGCATCGGTGTCGGTAATGTATATTTGTGTACGTATTGTTAGTAACAGAGCATGCCACAACAAATGTGAGAACATTCGTTACAAAAAGGACGCTCGTATGTCAATCTGACGCACACAATTTTCATGTTTTCTCAAATCCTTTAGCGTAATCGTTACACGTAATTGTAATTGTTTCGTAATTGTTACACGACAGCTATGCATTCATTATGCGACCTTTTCAAAATGCGAATAGACCTGTATAGCTTTCATTAACAAAAGATGATGCGATCTTGAAGAACAGGACAAGAAGAGTTACGTTACTCTTCACCCTTTTTCTCTTCATCGCGAGACTAAACTAAGAATGACTAAATCAAAACAGAACGAAGTTGGACACGCGCAAATAACATTGCGAAATGCGGATACACGAGCGACATGTAATGTAAATATTTATCACATTATACTGAATGCAATAATTAGCAAAATTAATTATTTTCCGTTTCATTTAATTCGATGTTTTACTATTGTGTCAATTTGACACACGAGAGGCATATTAATACTAACACAGCGAGTCAAATGACCTTTTTCAGAGTTTTCATTTTACAATTATAAAGTTATTAAATTGCCTTCGTAGGAATCAATTTTATCGAATAATACACTTTGTAATAAACATCGCAATTAATCCAAATAATTTAAATCTTGACATTTTCATAAGACAATAAACACCAGTGAAATTAAGTGCTTGGTAGATTTACTGTTAAATTACGAAAACATGGAACGAATGAAGGTTAGAAGAAGAATGGAATTTCTGTTTCGCTGCTGTTCATTGTAAGCCATGTGAACAATTTTTATTGTACACAAAACTCTGCTTTGTATTGATTACAAAACCTCGGTTTCGTTTTACGTTGAATCGGCGCGTTACAGAATCCAGTAATAGCGTTTATCCGGACAAGGTTTTCGCGCGAGAAGTTGCGACCACAATACCATCCCGTTTGGTGGGTTCACGCGTGAATTACCGTCCATCCAGTCGGGTTCGAGTGAAAGTTCAACGCTAGGTACTATCGCATCGATCCATAATTCACGAATCGTTAACGAGCTCTTTGGTACCGCTCGTTAGTTTCTCCTCAGATCTGAGAGATTAGCTCGGAGGTCGCCGAGACATCGGCAAAGGACGATGTAACTTTTCCCGCGTCCTTCGCCGTACTCTCCGCATCCTCCAGCAGCTTCGGTGAACGTCCAACTTTCTTTTCAAGATTACGGTCCGTCTCCGCCGACGGCTCCCCCGGCCCCAAAGGAAATACAAATTCCTGATTGGCCGAGTCCAGTTGTCGTTCCCCGGATAATTGGCTTAAATTGGACAGCGACTGTCTCGAAAGTCGGAAGGGAACAGTTGGGCCAACTAGTCGAATTAGACAAATCGAATTAGACCATCAAGCTCGTGGCAGTAACCGGCTAGGATACCATGAACGTGTCCGTTGGATTTGCGTGCACGCAATTATGCGTCGACTGTAAATTTTTTACACGCGGCCATCCGTGGGATCGCGCGAACCTAGAACGCTTGGCTAACGAGTGAGAACTCGTTTACGTTACAGGTTATTAAAATTATTCGCTGCGTTCATCGATCTTGTAATACGTAATCTCACCGCCCGCACATACATTCTGTTCAGCGCGGAACGCTATTGAATCGACGATAAAATCGTTTAAAATTTCTGTCCGGATCAGATGACACATCAACGAAATTGCGGCAAACTATAATCTTCACGAGTTTTAACCGTTTGACGTCTGATTAACCTTACATAATTTTTGGCGAGTGACCAAAGATGTGTGGGGCTTAAGTGAATTTTTTTAAACTCATAAGGGATCCATAAATCGAATTTGTCAACATAGTCAAGCTGTTTTAATTTGATGTGGCTCTCGTCAACTTTAACTGAACGGCCAGATCGTTGCGCATTTTTGAGTGAAAAATTACCGGAACGAAATTGGCAAACCAATTTTGGCTATGGCTTTCTTTCAAGGTTTCATTCCCATATGCGGCACATAACATCTTGTATGCTTGCGATGCATTCCTGCCTTTTCAGAAATAATACGATAAAGTATGTCTGAAACGCGCGTTTCGTTCTTCCATTTATAAATTGGGATAAAAACGAAACTAAATGGCAAACGATACAATGTTCTTCCTAACAATTAAAGACGGTAGTCCAAACAACAAGAAAACAATATAAGTTAGGTACTTTCAACACGATGACATAAGAAAAGATTATGCTAAAACCATTCATCGACAAAATCCGCAATCATTTAATTGCCAGCTCAACATAATATTATGTATCTGAAACGTGCCATCGATGATACACGTAACACTTCATGATAATGCCCGTAAGTCTCACCGATTCTATATACAAGATTGAAGCCTTGCTATCTGACACGAGTGCCATAGAATTTTCCACCGCGTTCCCTTCACAATTTGCAGAATATCCAGCACGAACTGCTTCCCTTTTTGCTGCCGAACATTTGATTGATGCGGAATTAACTGCAGTTGCGAAGTCGGCTTGAATGCTTACGATATTTTGCTCGGGGCGAGTCAAACACGTGCAAACTTTCTTTCCGCATGCCCCTCCCCATGGCGGCATTACGCGCTGTTAACAATACCGAAAGATCGAAACGTTGCTCCATCGATAAACTGTTCAACCCATTTCCCGTTACACGTGGGTCGCAAAAATGTGATAAAAAAGCAAAAATGGAAAAGAAAACCACGACAATATAGAGTACCCTGGCCTTCGATTGTTTCGCATTAACGGGACGCGACGGTTATCGACGCGCGGCTATGTCGCTCGATGATCGATAACTTCGTCATTTATCGCGTCATAAACGAGCCTCGTCCCGCCGCGGCTCCCTTTATTCTCACCAGCGATTATACTCTTCGTGACTAATCGATCGATCACGCGATACAGTAATTACGTATCGTTCGCTGATGACGGAAAAGAAAGTTCGACCGTTCGCGAGGTCCCCGTACCTCGAACGCTTTCAAAGATACAGCCATTTTCTGCGTGGAACACGCAATGAAGTCGTTTACGGGGATCGTGTTCGACGATCCGCCACAGCCCGGATCATTTAGGGTCGTGCTCGCGTCGTGACTAGAACCTTTCAACCCTTCGTCGAACTTCGACACATATTAATCGTTCAGAGATTCGATCGTGGGCCTCCGCCATCGAACGAAGCCTTCGATGTTACGTTAAAAATCAGCGTACAAAATTCGAAGATAATGTAATGGCAAGTATCTCCTAAAATATTTGTTAATCGAAAAAATTGTTCGAGCGAATTTGTTCCGTTTTGAGGGGAAGTAAACTTAGGAAATTAGTAGATTTTTAGACGGACGCGTAGAGAACGTTGTTTGTAGTCCAGGATAAGAACTTGTCGAATATCTTTATTTTGAGATCTTCGGAAGACGAGAACATCAACCACAACGGGATTCGAATCCGCGAGTTCTAAATGTTTTGCTGATTAGCTTGCGCACCTACTCACTTAACCCTTTTAGTGCGGACGTCTATATATCGTCGTTCGCAACACTTGCGAAAAGTGCCAACGACGATATATCGTTGCGTATCCGACGGCGCCTTACTATTCGCATTGGGATCGAACTTTATCTCAAAATAAATATATAAAACATTGTGAATGGTCTAATTTCATTGCAAAAGAATTGAAAAAGTTGTTTTTACGTTTAAGTTGTAAGAAAATATGGTTCGTTCTATGAAGGTTCTAGAATAAGCGTAGTGGGGTCCCAAATCTTAGCAAATTCGTTAAATTGGGCCGGTATTCTTCTCATAGAAAAGGGTTAACATCGATGACAAATATAAATCATTTCCATCGATTACTTAACTATTGTGGGGTCCGGCGATATTAGGCGGAGCAACAATTAGGATCAGGTAGTTTGTAAGCAGGGT